>JBBPBX010004803.1:9403-42747 GCA_038048925.1 Garcialebias charrua
AGTGGTAAAAATGGACTTGTCCCAACTTTTTTGGGATTTGTTGACGCTATGAAATTTTGAAATATGTTTTTCCCCTTAAAATGATACATTCTCTCAGTTTAAACTTTTGATCTGTGATCTAAATATTTTTATTTATTTTGGTCCCTCTGCAGCGGCTCTTTCAAGCCAAGACCAAAACTGACATAAAACTGAATTTTTGTTGTACAAACAACAAAAAACACTTCTAGTTTTAGCTGTTTTCCTCTCATTTCTTTTGCAAATACTTTAACTTTTTGCTTTATTTCTAGTTAAAATGACATAGGTTACATAGTTCATAGTTGTTGTTTTTTTTATTTAAAAAAACTATTTTCCCTCTCTTTACAAGAATCTGGTCTTTTCATTTGTCTTAAATAAAAAAAAATCAATAAAAGTAAATAAAAAAAATTTTATATATAATTTTAGCTTAATATTGTCACCCCTACAGGCCACAAACGTCTCTTACAACAAATTTAAAGTGGTCCATGGGCCACTAGTTGAAAATTACAGTTGAATCAGGTGGTTGCGGCTCTGGACACGTTTAATTTAGTGAACGAAAGCGTAAAAATGGCTCTTTTCATCATAAAGGTTGCAGACCCCTGTTCTAGGAACATCTGGAGTTTGTTGGTTTGAGACACTTTCACCTGCAGTGATTGGTGTTTTTAAAGTTGGGAACGGTTTTAGGTTTTTCCCTAGCCTGGCCCTCGCCTTCCTGCACAGCTCCGCTCAATTCTCATTTCCCTTCACTGCACAGTCTGGGACTTCACCCACCCACAAGGATTTCTCCGGTAGATTTTTGTTCGGACCAATCAGAGAACAGAAGGGGTGGAGTTTTGGACCCTAACCCACGCCCCCACCAGTCCCAGCGCGCAGCGTCCTATAAAAGGGCTCTGCCAGCGCTCAGTCAGCGAGCAGCGGCATGTTCTCATTCAAAGCGATGCAAAGCGATGCAGAACTGTTTTATATGTGACACAAATTTATTAATTTCCCCTTCTTAATCCCTTATCTGGAGTTTTCTTTTGTTTTTTTCCCCCCAAAAGTTAAGTAATCGCTCCCTCGTCCTCCTTCTCCTCCACCCTCCTGCTGAGTAAAATGAACACGGAAATGCCTCAGGTTGTCACGAGAATTAAACTCGGGTTTTAGTTGCTGACCGAGTCCCATCAGATTTTCTGGTCTTTTGGTGAGCTGGACCAGCGATCCATGGTTTGATTTTATTGTATTAAAACGTTTTATAACATATAAACACAGAATTTGCGCAGCGAGAGAAAAGCTGCAGGACTCCTGGAGCAGGGGGCGGAGCAGTTGTCAGTCAAGTTCACCAGAGCACGGGGGGTGGCTCTGAGGGGAGGGAGCAGAATGCTTTCCCTGTTCAAAATATCCAATGGTTTTGTTCCTAAGCAGAGGCCACGCCTCCAGCAAGAAACGTTTTTCAATGGGAAAAGTCCAGACCCTAGTACGAAGCGAAGTGAAGGACAGGGTCTGGTTACAACCAGGCTAGTTTTTCCCAGGTCTGAAACTGGATATTGAAAAACATTGTTTCCCCAAATGTTATTCCTGATTTTATGAAAAACAAATGGGTCAAACAGTGGCGTGCTTTTTTTCTTGTAAAATATGAGCTAAAAGTAGTTTACAAAAATTTAAAACCAGCTTTAAAAACAACTAGAAATATTGTGTTTTCTGCTAAAATGTAAAATAAAAGCTGAGTAACGAATGACAAAAAGTTATGAATAGGCAAATGTTAGATAAAGGTAGCTAAAGATCACCTATAGCTAAAAGTTGAAAAATGCTTGATATAAGTTCAAAGGAGTAAAAGACTAGTGTTAACGTTAAAGCTGGAAAAAAAGGCTAAAGTATCAAAAGGATAGCTACAACTATTGAAAGGTTTGCAAAAGCATAAAAAACTAGAAGTAACAAAAGGCTATGTAAAAGATAAAAGTAGGTAAAGATAGCTAAAATTAAGTGTCTAAATGCTAAATGTAGCAAAAGGCTAGGTTAAAGTATGAATAGACTACCAATAAGTTAGGTATGTAAAGGCTAGCTAAAAGCTAAAAGTAGGTAAAGGCTAGCTAAAAGATTTTTTTTTCCTTCGGCTGTGCCCTTTGTTAGGGGTCGCCACAGCAAACTAAGTTGCACCAAGACTTGGTGATTATTTTTACGCCAGATGTCCTTCCTGACACAACCACACTGCCCATGTGTGGAGCAGAGAGCTGCAATGTGGGGTGCCCAGAGGAGCAGATGGTGGGGGGTTAAGAGCCTTGCTCAAGGGCCCAGAGTGGGGTAAATGAGGGTGGAGACAGGTGTGGGTGCTTCACCTATCCCACCCACATTTTGTTGTTGTCATACCGGGAGTTAAACTGGCGATCTTCTGATCACAGGTTCACCTTCTAACATCTGCACCACCACTCCCCAAAGGCTAGCTAAAAGATAAAAGTATCTAAATGCTAAAGGTAGCAAAAGGCTACTTAAAGTATCAAGACTACTATAATCTAAAAGTATGTAAAGCGTAGCTAAAAGATAAAAGTATAATGAAGCTATCTAAAAGCTAAATGTCTTAAAGCCTTAGCTTAAAGCATCTATAGTCTATCTAGAAGCTAAAAGTAGCAATTAGTTAGCTAAAGGCATCAAAAAACTGCATAGAAGTACCAAAAGGCTACCTAAAAACTAAAAGTAGACAAAGCCTAGCTAAAAGTATCAATAGGCTATCAAGACATAGCAAAATAATCCCAATAAGCTAAAAGTAGACAAAAACTAGTAAGAGAGAAAATGATCAAAAAGATCGCTAAAAGCTAAATGCATCAAAGAGCTAGCTTAGCTTCTTGGATGAGAAGCGAAATGTCTTCTGTTACAAATAAAGTCCAGTTGTTTTTGTTTAGATTTTTTTTAGCTAGCTTAAAGTACAAATGGGCAACCTAGAAGCTAAAAGTAGCATCTGGTTAGCTAAAATCATCAAAAGGCTACAAGAAGTATCAAAAAGTTAGGTACAAGCTAAAAGCTATTTAAAGTTAGCTAAAAGGAAGAAAGTATCAAAAGCTAGCTTATAGTAAATATGTGCTAGCCAAAATTAACAACTGGTTTGTAAAAGCTAAAGCTATAACAATGACATGTAAAAGTAGCATAAAGCTAGCTAAAAAAAGCTTGATGAAATTAGCAGAACGGTAGCTAAAAGCTATAAGAATGATATGTAAAAGTAGCATAAAGCTAGCCAAGAAAAGCTTGATAAAATTAGCAGAACGGTAGCTAAAAGCCATAACAATTATGTCTAAAAGTAGCATAAACCTAGCTAAAAAAGCTTGATGAAATTAGAAGAATGGTAGCTAAAAGCTATAACAATGATATGTAAAAGTAACATAAAGCTAGCTAAAAAAAAGCTTGCTAAAATTATCAGAATGTAGCTAAAAGCTATAACAATGATATGTAAAAGTAGCATAAAGCTGGCTAAAAAAGCTTGCTAAAATTAGCATAATGTAGCTAAAAGCTATAACAATGACATGTAAAAGTAGCATAAAGCTGGCTAAAAAAGCTTGATAAAATTAGCAGAATGGCAGCTAAAATCCAAAGTGGTATAAAGACATAAAACCAGAGCCAGCAGCTGAAGAAGACATAAAAAAAATGTGTTTACGCAAACTGAAAAATCTCAGCGTGAAATAAAGTTCAACTCTTTAAAAATTGTAGAAGTTACAAACACTGAAAGTCACAGCTCTTCTCTCCTGAACGAGGTGAATGTTTTCACTCAGGAATGGCTAAAATAACACTAAATATGCTGAATTAGTTAGATTACAAAGAAGAACGGGAAAAACAAGACAACGGTGAGAATTTACTAAATGAAGTATAATTCTAACTGTTTACGACAATCATGACTTGTGATTGCTCCGCAACACACGCGTGAGAAATGCTAATTATTTCTAATCATTGCCAGATGTTGCAGCTGTTGAGCGATAACTCGGCTCTAAATCAAACGCTGCGTTTTCTTTTTTTTCTGGATCAGAATTTGACTAAATTAACCTTGTTTTATTTTTTAACTGAAGAACAGTTTAGCACCAAAAAACAGGCAACATTGGCATTTGGCATGCTGGTGCCATACATTGGTGAAGAAATGATTTAAAAGCTGGTCCATTTTGAGTCTTGAACGTGAAAGCAGTAAAGAAACGGTGTTCCTCAGTTTTCTGATTGTATTTTCACTCCAGGACGTTTAGAATGAAGACGCAAATCTTTAAAGTTTGTGTGCAGTCCCACAAGAACACACAACTTAAAGTCCCGCCCGTTGTGCTCTGGTTTAACGTTTTTCTTGATCAATGTTTGGTCCAACGCGTTTGGCTTGGACGACTTGATATTTATCGTCTGCAGGACTTGATTTCGCGCCTGGCTGAAGCTGCTGAATTCAGTTTTCGTCTGAAAATGTGCTGGCTCTGGAAACTTGTAGCTGCCAGGGAAAACAGGCTGAGCCTCCTAACCAAATCTTCCAAAAAACAGAACAAAATTCCACACGAGGGGGAAAATTCTTTTCACTCTGGCGTTGCTAATTTACGAGTGGCTCCTCAGCACATCTTAAACTGCCCGAGCCTTTGTTTCCCAGCACCCCGTTATTTCTGCTGAGCCAGTGGTACTGATTACGGAGGAGTTCGGAGGATTAGTTCGGAGCAAACTCCAAAAAAACAAAAGGAGGGAATGAAGAATGTGCTTTAAGCCGTAGCTGATGATCAGACAGGCCGTTAAGGAGTCTCTAAAATGTTTCCTTTTCCCAGCAAAAGCATAGAAAACACACTTTTAAATGAATTCAGAAACATTATTGACGTAAATACGTCTTTTAGAAGACGTTAAACTAGATCTTTGTATTTAGTTTACCGACTTTAGCTAAATTAATTAAAATTATTGTACAGGTAGTCCTCGACTTACGACTGAGATCCGTTCCTACGCGGCACCGTAAACCGAATTTTGACGTAAGTCGGAACATAATAATAATAATAATAATAAACTTTATTTGTATAGCACCTTCCACAATGCCTAACATACGTACATACTGCACCTTATACATACAGTACTGTATTTTACCAAGCACTTAGCCTATCCTAACACAGTACCCTACATAATTATCAAAATACACATACATTTGGGAGCCATAATGAAAGGAAAAAAGTTAATTTCTTACTGGGAAGCTGGTGAAGCCGTTTTCTCCGTCCCTCCTCCGTATTCTCCATTCATTTACGACGTAAAACCGCATTCACAGTACAGTTTTGTTTTGTTTTTTGAATGTCCAGAGGACCAGACTTAGCTTTATTAGCGAGTACAGGGCAGAATTCCTCCGCAGCTACGTTTACTACGTAAAACCGGAAACTGCGTAACTCGGCTTTTCAAAATAAAATTTCAAAATAATTTTTATTCTTATGTTTTAATGGGAGATGCGTCGTAACCGCGAAACGTCGTAACTCGAGACCGTCGTAAGTCAAGGACTACCCGTAAATTGTATTATTGCTCTAATAAAAACTAGCCTTTCTGGGAAGAACATATTTTTAAAAAATCCATTCAAACTTTATTTATATAGGTTAGTCTCATTGAGTCATGAAGACTCATTTACATAGAAAACTCTTTTAGACAAAACCACAGATAAAGTACAGACATAAATAAACAGCCATAAAATGCATATGAAATAAAAAGTACCAGATTTTTCAGCCTATACGTTTTTTTTTTTGCATAATTTACAAGCCCTGTGACTTATATGCCAAAGTGTTGTACAGTATTTATGTTTTTTTCCCCATATTTATAAACCAATTTTTGGCTGAGATAAGCCCGTTTTAATTCACTCTGACATTGAAAATGTTGAACACTACCGTTTTCAACCGCTAGATGGCAGTCAAGTAGTATGGCATGCCATTGTGTCATGTAATAGGCTATTAATGATGCAATCGGCTTGTCATGGCCTGCCATTTTCGTCCAGCTCTGGAGCAACCGTCAAATCAACTTCATTTTGCTGCACTGCCCCGGCGAAATTCAGCTGATTTGACCATTAAAGTGCATTTATTAAGTAAAAGTTCAACCGAGGCACACGTTTTCTATAATGTTGTGCAAACAAATAATTGTTTTAAATGCTTATCTTGTTAAATTTCGAAGAAATGCACAGCGTTCCTCCTTCCTGGTTTCCTCCCTCAGAGCGTGCTCCCGGAGCACCAAGGCAGCAAATACTTTTGAAATACAGCTGATTTGATTGTTAAAGTCATTTTATTAAGTAAAAGTTCAACTGAGTCAAACCTTTACTACAATTTCAAGCAAACAAATAATTGTTTTTAGGTGGTTATCTTGTTAAATTTCGAAGAAATGCGCAGTGAGTCCTCGCGTGCATGCGCCTATTTCCGCGTATCGGCTTTTGAAATGCAGCTGATTTGACCATCAACGTGCATTTATTAAGGAAAAGTTAACTTGAGACACACCTTTGCTATAATTTCGAGCAAACAAATAATTGTTTTTAAGTGTTAATCTTGTTAAATTCTTGTTAAAATCCTCCCGTGCACGCTCCTGCGGCCGCCATTTGGCAGCCAATTGATTTTTGGCACAACACCAGCCCACATTTTCAGGTTGTCAGCGGTGACGTGTAATAGATGCGACGTATACGACAAAGCAACATATTTATGGATTTTTGCACTTTATTAGACAGACGATGTGACGTGTCCGGCAGGAAATATGGTAAATAAAAGTAGTGTTATAAAACAAAATAAAATAAAGCTACATTGTGAAACAAGGTAAAATACTAAAAACAGAAACATGGCTGCATTGATTTTTGCAATTTTTGCATTGAATTTAACAGTTGTTGTTTTTTTTAAGTCCCTTAAATATTATAAAATAAAATAAATAAATAATAAAAAAAATAGGTCAAGGTCAAAAGCGTCAGTTCTTTTTGTAAGGTGTTCCAGGAGCAGAGTAAGAGAAGGCCCTTTCAGACCACAGTGAAGGAACACTGCATGTCTTGAGAGCGCACGCTGTAGCTGCACTCACGTAGAGACATGTAGGAGGAGATGTATGAAGGCAGCAGACCAAGAAGTGATTTAAAGACCGTGTAAAGTGAATTTCAACATTTTCTTAAATAAACATTATAAATGTGATAATTGTAATGTTGTAAATGAGTAAAAAGTCTCAAAATTGTAGCTCAATTAATTTTGAAGTTATACATGAAACTGTGTATAAAGACATGTGTGTTTCAGGATTTTTTAGGCGTGTTTTAAACGGGACCGCGTTTCGTCACGCGGTCCTCATTAGTATAGCCCTACCCCCTGCTGCTCTAGTGATATAAATTGTTCTTCGCATGGGTGGAGCCGTTCACTCGCGACTCGCAGATAGCATCAGATAGCAATAGCATAGATATTTTGTTCATTGTTAGCTAGCTAATCAATTATGCCTCGTTCCTGCATCTTCCCAGGATGTTTTAATGGTCAGGGCACCTGCTACTGACCGTCTCCCTCCTCAGCCTCCGGACACCGCCGCCGCCTTTCCTGTTTCTTTTCTTTCTTTCTTTTTTTTATTGCTAAGCCTGTGCCCTACAAGTTCACAAGCTCCTTTTTTGCTAAGAAAATGCGACAGGTCCATTGCATACTTAGTTATCAACGTGATTACTCTTTATCTTAATCACCAACACAGCCCCCGCATGCGATGTGTCGGGTCGGACCGGTGCAGCCGCGCGAGTCCGCTCATCTTCTAAACACATAACAGCGGAGTTATGAATTATAGTTGCGTCCTCAACTTTAAAAATAAAACCAGAGTTGTTTGTGCACTAAAAACAGCGTAACTCTTGGAAAAAGGAGCAAACAGAGCAGGTTTACTGATGAACCTGTCTTCCTCCTCCACACAGTTCAGCTCTGAGCGAGAGAGTCCTCCTACTTGCTCTCTGAGCTGCAGAACTGCGCTGAAACCACGCCCACGTGCTGACACGCCCCCACAGTTCCAGACTAAGGGAAAATCATGTTTTTTCATGATTTTTGACACTTAATTTTATAAGGAAAACAATGTTTTTAATCAGTCAGATTTATATGGGTGATTAATAACACATATTTATGCCATGTGATAAACTAAAAACACAAATCTAATTTCACTTTACACGGTCTTTAAAGATGAAAATGTACCAGTGTGTGAAGTTAATGGTGACCAGTTAACCAGTGAATACAGGGTGCAATGATGGGTACGGTAGTTACAGCCAGTTATGAATCTTAGTGCACCATGATAGACAACATCCAACATCTGCAGGTGCTTGTAGGAGCGTTCATGTAAATGTCACCATAGTCATTGGAGGGAAGGAAAGTAGTACAAGGCATTTGCTATCATTCAGAGTTAAGAAAGATCTATTTCTGAAAAATAAACCCAATTTTAATTTCAGTCTCTTTATCAAGTTTTCGACATGCAACTTAAAAGAAAGATGTGCGTCGACCAATATTCCCAATAGGAACACCAGTCGTAGATAAGACAGAAGGAAGGACTGCTTGTACTAACTTTCTGTTTGAAAACAACATCTCTTTGGTTTTATCAGCATTTAGCACCAGTTTGAGACAGAACAAATCTGACTGGATGTCAAATGCAGACTGTAGAAGCTGGAAAACCGTAGCAACTGTTTCATCTCGACAATAAACAACTGTATCATCAGCATAGACATGCAAGGATGCGTCGGCCTTAAACGCTTAAATCCTTAAGTACTTTGGCAGTTTTGAACACTTAGTACCTAAACTTTGTGGACACAAAAATGAGAGGCATGACATGGGTCTAGTCTTACCCAACGGTAGGACAGTTTTCTGAATAGAATGTGGTTCAGATTAAAGCAAAAAATGTGGTTACAAATGTTTTATTACAAATTTGTCTCCATTATTGATACAAATGTTCAATAAATGAGAAAAAAAATAGATATGCAATGGCTACCACCAGGGTACGAAATATGGATACAAGAATGAAGTCACTGGTTTAGCTTATTTATATGTATTATCTTTTCAAGTTGGTTGAATTAGTTTTTTTGCCACTTTGTACTAGTGCTGGTTTGGTGACTTTCCATCCAGAGACTATCTCGGGTACAACCATGAGCCATGGCTCACTTTGTCCCCACCTTGACAGCCATTATTTTAAAGCGATCTGTTTTGTAATCAATTCATCTAGTCAGAGCTCAGTTAAGATTAGGGCTGAAGAGAATGAGTGAACAGATAAACTGATATGAGATGTTTTGGTAAAGCACCAAAAGAATACGATCTGAAGCTTTGAAAACTTGCCTCTTGTTCCACTTACTGTCTTTACCTTTGGATGATAAACATTTCTGCTTTTGTGTGATGAGTATTGACAGCTGTTGTAGCATATCCTGTTCATTCACTTTTCAGTGTCTGATAAGGAAGTGGTGTGTTTTCAGCAGGTCGCAGCTTGTACGCTGCACCGTGTTATCTTGCTCCACTCAGAGCCTGCTTTGTGATGGAAATGGAAGTGTAGGGCCTCCTCAAAGTTTATCTCGAGGATGATAGGACACCTTTCTCATACGGCCCCGAGTGCAGAAGTTACAACAGCTCATAGCTGCACACTTGTACAGAAAAAGAAGAGTTTTGGCAAGGCAATAAAACTCTGGTTGATGAGTTTGGGAACAAAAATGGGCCAGAAAATCTTAGACGAATGAAAGTTGTCTCGCTCGTCTTTCCTGGCATTAATGTGAATACATAGTTAGGTTCTCCCCCTCCTCCCAGAGCTCCTTGATGGATTCCAGATGAGGGAGGTAAGAAGGAGGAGGAGGGGAAGTGTTAAAAAAAAAAAAATGTGTCTAGCACCGCAGCGTCGATCATGCACAACAGCGTCAATAACTCCGCCGCTTTTACGGCGCACGAGACTGCACGCCAGACGTCTTGAGCTGGTTTTCAGGCTGGTTTTCAAAAACAGGCGAACATAAAGAGTCCTTCCCCCAGAGAGCAGCAGGCTGCGCCAGACTGACCCGGGACAAGGCTCTGCCGCGTTGAGCCAAGATCCAGTTAGACAAAAACAGAAGTGCCGGAGCAACGCTCCAGTCGAAAACAGACAAGAAGCACGTGCTCACGTGATGATGATGATGATGATGATGATGATGATGATGATGATGATGATGATACATTTTTATTTCAGACAGACATTTCACCACAAAACATAATACTGAAGACTTTCATGTTTCCAAGTACAGGTATTCCCCGACTTACGAGCACTCTTACTTACGAGGTTCCGGACTTACGAGCTCACTAACGAACAGTAAATTTGTAAAGAACATACAGAAAATACAGCACTTTTATGTGTTTTTAGATGAAAGTGTGTTAGCTAACCGTTTGGAAACAAGTTTCTGAGCATGTTTATGAAACTAGTATGAACATTTGTGATGAAAAACGAGTGTTCGTAGTAGCGCTAGCATAAATTTTCCGACTTACGACCGAAAATCCAGACTTACGAGAACACGTGTTTCGTGTTCCGACGTACGAGATTTTCGTCTTACGAGATACTCGTAGTAACGGGACTCGCTCGTAAGTCGGGGACCACCTGTATAGATACAATCTTAATATCAAATAAACATACCCAATTTTTGTATGCTAATATACATTTTTTTCTTTTCCTTTCCTCTAATGGTGACTGTGAGTCTGAAAAGGAGTATGATGAAGTTTAACTTACATTATCATACCCCTCATCCATTCAATAATTCATAGGATAAATAGTCTTCCTGTTGCTAGTATCCCTTCCAGAAAAAAAAGAAATAATATTAATTTTAATAATACAGATTGTCCCCGACTTACGACGTCATCGACATACGAGGTTCCGGACTTACGAGCGGACTAACGAACAGTAAAGTTGTACAGAACATACAGAAAATACAGCACTGGTATGTGTTTTTAGATGAAAGTGTGTTAGCTAACCGTTTGTAAACAAAGTTCTGTGCATGTTTATGAACCAGTATGTACGTTTGTGTTGAAAAACGGGTGTTCGGCGCAGCGCTAGCATACATTTTCCGACTTACGACCAAAAATCCGGACTTACGAGCGACACGTGTTTCGCGTTCCGACATACGAATTTTCGTCTTACAAGCGATTGGTAGGAATGGAACTCGCCCGTAAGTCGGGGACAACCTGTAATAATAATAAAAAATAAATAACTAACAGTATTTTCTGGACTAGATGAAAGTATCTACATATACATACTCACGTACCGTATATACATACACATCTACCTGCATAAATACATAGATAACATTTTCTTATTTATACGTCCACATATATTTTACACACATATACACAGATCAGCACCCAATTGTCCAAATCATCCTCAGTTCTATCATTACCATCCAATTTCTCACTCTTGATCATCCTTATACTTTTGAATAATAACCATTTTTAGTATTTTCTTAAAATACCTCATGCTTGGACTTTGCTTCAACTCTTTGGTGAGTTTATTCCAAATCCTCACTCCAATGACCGAAACGCACATTCTTTTCATTGTTGTTCTCACCTTTTTATTTTACAAAAGAGAGCTGTAAGAGTAATCACCAGAAAACATTTCAGTCACCCATCAAACACCTTGTTTCTTCAGCTAAACTTATTGAAATTCCAGGAATTGGTAGAATATAGTATTTTATCAGTTATGTATAGGGCTCATAATAACACATTACCTTTAAATATCCAAAGAAATTTTATAAAAAGACAAAGTTATTACAATCTTAAAGCTGCAGTATGTAGCTTTTTTTATGAACATATTTCTTCACTCTGTCACTACCTCCTGACAGACTGATGTTAGCCAGGTAATCTCTGAAAAAAAATAAAAAAAAATATTGTCCCCTTGCTTCTCCAGGTGGTAAATAAGCATTTCTAAAAAGAAAAGGTGACCCGCCATTTTCCAGCCAATAAAAACAGAGTTTGTAACCAGCCAATAAAAACAGAGCTTGAATTTGAATCAGCCAATAAAAACAGAGCTTGAATTTGAAATTCAACAGACCACAAGGGGGCAGAGCCACATATGGCTCTGAGGGGGAGGGATCAGAATGCTTTGCCTGTTGAAAATATTTCTAACTGCTGCAGTTCTACAGAAACTGCATACTGAACCTTTAAAGGGACAGATATTCATCAAACCACAATTCAGAACCAGCTTAAAGGGACGGTCTACCTCAATTCAGGGAGTTCGATTGTGGAATGTTCTGGAGAGTGATGTTAAAAATGCAAAATCAATGTATACATTTAAGAAAAAGGTCAAAAAGGACTTGCTCAAAAACTATATATGATGTAACTTAGTGTGTTTGTGTATTACACTTATGTTGTACTTATGATGTAGCTTAGTGCGTTTGTGTATTACAGTTAGAAAAATTAAGTAGAGTTATTCATTTTGTGACGTAGTTTGTGTATTACAGTTAGAAAAAATTAAGTAGAATTATTCATTTTGTGATGTAGTTTGTGTATTACAGTTAGAAAAATTAAGTAGAATTTTCATTTTGTGATGTAGTTTGTGTATTACAGTTAGAAAAATTAAGTAGAATTATTCATTTTGTGATGTAGTTTGTGTATTACAGTTAGAAAAATTAAGTAGAATTATTCATTTTGTGATGTAGTTTGTGTATTACAGTTAGGAAAATTAAGTAGAATTATTCATTTTGTGATGTAGTTTGTGTATTACAGTTAGAAAAATTAAGTAGAATTATTCATTCTGTGATGTAGTTTGAAGGTTATCATTGGTTGAACAAACTGTGAAATAAGGGGCAGATATAATAAGATTTCATCTTCTTTCTGCTCCCTTCATTTTATCCTACTTGTATTCTTGTATCTGATGAAACTGTCTTGTATTGTTCTTTTAAAATGAATGAATAAACATCAAATCAAATCAAACCTTCAAAGTTCTGAAATTCAGGTTTTCTCTATAGTCATACCTCACGTGCAAACGCTTTCAAACAGCACAGATATTAAGACGTTTCTAAAAGTGTGCGAAACTCCGGAGGAGTTCTTGTTGCTGGAGGTTTTTGAGGTCGTACAAACCAGCAATTATGATGGAAAAGACAACTTTTTATATGACTAGGTTCGGTTTAAAGTTTTGTAATTGCTGAAGTCAGAATAGAAACATGTTTGATTCCAGTCCAGGCACCGGAAACAGAAACGGTGTAGTTTAAGTTTTGTGGACTTCTCTTGTTGTTGTTGCTCCTCTAAATCTTGTTTGGGTGTTTAACGTGAGCCAGTCTGTTTGGGACGAGTGTAAGCTCTTGTACTTTCACCAAAAGGGTTTAGGGCGTCAAATGTTTACTGTAACTTCAGCGGACAGTACGCCAGTAATAAATCTTGTTTTAACTACCGTACATCCTAAAACATTCCTCTTACCCACGCAGTGTAATTTTTCTCGTTTGCTTCAGATTGTCACTGCTGATATGTAATAAAACTTAAGTTTCTGTATGTTATGGTGCTGTAAATAGAAGCTGGGATATTTAAATTTGTATTTTTCCTTTCTTTCACAGGAACCTGAGCCATAACAAATTGCAGGAGCTTGATAGGAATCTGCTTTCCAAACTACAAAATCTAAGTGAACTGTAAGTATGTTTGCTGTTCTCGTTGTTTTCTCAAGTAAAACTTAACATTTATTTTTGTATTACATGCGACTGATTATCCTTTTATTTGTTTCTTGACAAAACAAGAAACCTGAATTACAACGAATTGAAGGAAATACCAGATTTGGGTTCCTACGCTTCAAACATCACAACACTCTTTCTGTGAGTAAAGCTTCATTTTTGTTGTTCTTTTTTTATTCTTGTCCAGCTGTAACATCAGTTTGCTCTGGAGTATAAGACCTTGTCAAAATGAAAACAGTTTTTCCAAAATGATTTTGTTTTGTTCTTTCTAAAAATAGCCTGATAAATACGGAATGGTTTCTAGAAATTATTTCATCCACATGAAAACACCAAAAACATTGAAATAACTATGCCAGGCCTGTATGTGGCGCTGTAACTAGGGATGGGACCGATCCGATCCAGTATCGGTATCCGATACCAGCATAATTTAAGTATCGAATATCGGAACCAACCTGCCGATATTTCCGATACTTGATGTATGTCAGAGAGCAGGTATATTGCACCATGCTCTGTGAATTCTGTCTTAACATTGTGTGAGGTAAACCCAGAGAAGACACTCTGAGCCTCACTACAGTCATTCACAAACTAATGGCATACAAAAGGCAGGTCTCTTCCACAGACGTCCTTCTGACTCATGGTGCAGCCCAGAACACTAGTCTAAAATACTGCTAAGCATTATGGGAAATCATCACAGTCTACTCCCCATTTTTTAGTTTTATTTTTGATTGTGGCACTATATGAGTTGTAATTCTTGTTGAATTTGATCAACGGATACAGATTTAATCTATAATTGAACACTAATATACCGCTAAGCATTCTGGGAAATCCCGTTTTTTAGTTTCGTTTTTGATTGTGGCACTGAGTTGTAATTCTTGTTGGTTTTGATCAACAGATACAGATTTAAACTATGCATTGAATTTATAAATGTAAATTCAAAGTACAGTATTGTTTAAATCTGTATCTGTTGATCAAAACCAACAAGAATTACAACTCATAGTGCCACAATCAAAAACGAAACAAAAAAACGGGATTTCCCAGAATGCTTAGCGGTATATTAGTGTTCAATTATAGTTTAAATCTGTATCTGTTGATCAAATTCAACAAGAATTACAACTCATAGTGCCACAATCAAAAAAATAAATAAAAAATGGGGACTGTGTTAATTTCCCATAATGCTTAGCAGTATTTTAGACTAGTGTTCCGGCTGCACCATGAGTCAGAAGGACGTCTGTGGTAGAGACCTGCCTCTTGTATGCCATTATTTTGGGTATTACTGTAGTGAGGCTCAGAGTGTCTTCTCTGGGTTTACCTCACACAATGTCAAGACAGAAGTCACAGAGTTTCGTGCAACATACGTGCTCTCCCTTTAAGAACTTAAATATTACAGCCTCCTATACCCGAACACTGATATCGGATCGGAAAGTATCGGTATCGGTCGATACCCAGATTTAGGAATCGGATCGGATCGGATGTAAGAAATGTGGATCGGTGCATCCCTAGCTGTAACGGTGCCACAAATACCGGAAACGAGTTGTGGAACTTGCACGCTAGGTACGAACTGTAAATGCATCAAGAAGGACGCAAGTACGTAATCTGACAATGTTGATGTGACATTTGAAGTAATGGAGTTGTAGATCAATTTAAGGGTTATGAAATCATAACTTTATCTACTTCAAGGTAATCAAGGATCTTGATAGTAACCCATGTCACACTATAGGATCCAAGATTTATTACGACTTTTTGATGCAGGAGAATCAGATATTTCAAAGTTCAGATCTCTCTTATAAATGAGTCCCCGAGGTGCTATGGGATTAACATGTATAAATAAAGGTTGAATGAAAAGATTTGACAGTAAAAGGAACATTGGTGTTCACCCTCTCACTATTAGCTCTATGCTGTATACAGGTAGTCCCCGATTTACGAGCGCTCTGATCTGCGAGGTTCCAGACTTACGAGCTGCGAATTTTTGGAAAAAACGAAAAAAATACTGAGTTTTCATGTGTTTTTTCACTACAGTTAGTTAGTTAAGCATATAAACACACGTTTCCGATCATTTTTATGCACTCAAAAGTAGTTTTTAGATGAAAATAGAGTGTTTTTAGTCGCGCTAGCGAAAACCGTTCCAATTTACGAGCGGATTTCCGGATTTACGAGAGAAATGGCGGCCGTTCCAAATTACGAGATTTCCGGTTTACGAGCGCCTCGTTGTAACGGATCTCGCTCGTAAATCGGGGACTACCTGTATTCAGGCACTAAATAGAGGAGGAGGAGGAGGAGAATGGGGAAAAAGAGACAGCTGTGGGTGTGCTTTTGGTTGGGAAAAGATGTTGGAATGTCAGTCAGTGCAAGACTTTCCCAGAAAATCTCTGACACTGCTTGATGTTTGTCGTAGGTCGTCTTTGGTCGCAAGAGAGCTGAACTGGCTGTTGGTGAGCCTGTCACAAGGAATGACCACAAACCACTGATTCAAGCTCATGACCAAAAGTATTTTTCTTTTTTTAAGACGAAAGATTTTGTGTAACATTTTTTTTTAAATCAAAATTTTCCCAGACAGGGCAGCCCGCCCCAAATGGGCCAAGTGCTCGACAACAAGTCAAAGTCAAAGTCAACTTTATTGTCAGAACTGCAATATGTACAGGACATACACAGGATTGAAATTGCGTTTCTCTCAGTCCCTCGGTGCAACAGTAACCATCTAAACACTAAAACATTTAATAAACATAAGCATAAAATAGTAAAAGTGTAACACTGTCCTGAGTTTTTTCATAGTAGTATAAAAGTATGAAAATTTACACCAACACTGAAACACCAAACACCCAATGAACATAAGCATAAAATGAAATAATAAAAGTGTAATACTGTCCTGAGTTTTTGCATAGTAGTATAAAAAGTATATCTATAAAATAAACTGAAGGTTCTAGCATTGACATTTGAAAAATGTCAAATTAACAAATGTCATCAGTGGAAATGAAATAACTTTTTAGGTGGATGTTGCTGCTATTTTTTGCTTTGAGGTAGTGATGTAATGTTGGAAGGATGATTTGTCACATTACAAGGAATAGGATCATTTAGTTTCTTGAACTAAAGGAACTCATGTCACGGCTTAATCCACTCAGTCAAAGTGCTTTGTTGCACTCTCATTGAAAAAAATCAATAAGGAATCTATCGTCCCCTGCAGACTTCGAGTCAGTCATTCTCTGGAATCTTGTTGTGCAAGACGTGCTTTCAGACTAACACCAAATATTAGTGTGAAACCTCAACAATTTTTATTTGGTCTGTGGCATATCTTTGAAAACGACCCAGTGTGAAGTTACTGTGGAAGAATGTGCCCGACTCCCGGCCAGATGAGGCGTATTCCTCATCAAGCCCCGACACGACAGCCAGCTGCAGCCGCAGGGTGCTCCGTCCTCAGCCTGTCAATCAACAATTTGTTTGCAGCTTTAGGAAAGGAGCGTCACCTCCAGCAATAATTTTCTTATTAGTGGAGAAACATGAAACGGATAGGCTTTATCTTTTGATGCTCCTCCACCTGTGAGGGTGGATTTTCTTCCCTTTTTAGGGAGGTTCTAATTGTCTTGTTGAACTCTTGGGCTTGCTTGTGTTTTTATTCTGTGGTTCACAGATCCTAATATACCTTCGATCAATGGTTACACCGAAGCTGAACTTGGAATATTGCTCCAAACTAAGCTACAAGCTACGGTCATTTTGGTGTACAGGTAGTCCTCGATTTACGACGTAGATCCGTTCCTACGCGGCATTGTAAACCGATTTTCGCCGTAAGTCGAAATATACGTACATACTGCACCATATACATGTACAGTACAGGTGGTCCCCCAACTTACGAACGAGTTCCGTTCCTACGCACCGCTCGTAACACGAAATTAACGTAAGTCGGAACACGTGGCGTTGGTAAAACCAGATTTTCGCCGTAAGTCGGAAAATGTATGCTAACGCTGTGCTGCTCACCCGTTTATCGATATGAAACTGAACAAGCGTACATACTGGTCCATAAACATGCACAGAACTTTATTTACAAACAGTTAGCTAACACATTATACCACACATTCATCTATAAACACATACCTTTCTCTGCCGTAAAGCCGCATCTACGCCGTACGGAGCTCGTTCGTAAAGTCGGAACGTCGTAAGTCGAGGCCGTCGTAAGTCGGGGACCATCTGTACTGTATTACCAAGCACTTAGCCTATCCTAACGCAGTACCCTACATAATTATCAAAAAAACACATACGTTTGGGAGCCATAATGAAGGGAAAAAAGAGTTATGGCCTACTGGGATGCTGTTCCTCCGTCCATCGGCCGTATTCTCTATTACGTTTACGACGTAAAACCGCCGTCCAGCTCGGTCCATCTGCCGTATTCCGCATTCCTTTTACGACGTAAAACCGCGTTCACAGTACAGTTTTGTTTTTTGAATGTCCAGAGAACCAGACTTAGCTTTTTTAGAGAGTAAAGTGCAGGATTCCTCCACCGCTGCGTTTACAACGTAAAACCGGAAACTGCGTAACTCTGCTTTTCAAAATAACCACGAAAAGTCGTAACTCGAGACCGTTGTAACCCGAGGACTACCTGTATTTTTATCCATGTGCTTCAATCACAAAAACAAGGGTCAAAACAGAAAAACTGTAGAAATTTATTCCAGAAAACAGCAAAGTAGTACCGGTACTGGAAGTACCGGAAGCTTAAATCCTTCCGTTCCCAGTCTTCCCCTGTCTCCACGGGTGTCCCCCAAGGCTCTGTCCTCGGACCCCTCCTCTTCATCATTTACCTCCTTCCTCTAGGCCACATCTTCCGCAAACACGGCATCCATTTCCACTGCTATGCTGATGACACGCAGCTCTACTTGTCATCAAAACCAAACTCCACCCACCCACCCTCCATCCTCACCGACTGTCTCAACGAGCTAAATCACTGGTTTTCTAACAATTTCCTTCAACTAAACAGCAACAAAACAGAAGTCATTCTCGTCGGTACCAAAAACTCTATTTCAAAATCAGAACATCTTCTCGTCCCCCTTAACAACTCTCTGCTATCCCCCTCCCCTCAGGTCAAGAGCCTCGGTGTCATAGATAGATAGATAGATATATACTTTATTGTCCCCAAGGGGAAATTTGTCTTGGACATCGTACGCCAAACAACACTTCTACCAACAATACAGTCACATGAACACAATACAAATTTAAAAGCATATAAAATAAAAACCTATTGCTCAGTTAAAAACACATTGCTTTTAAAAACACACATTGCTCAATAAGACCATTCAATGCTCAATAAAAACACATATTGCACATTCCCACATACATCCAGCAGTAAATGAAACAACAATCAGACCAGAGCATCAGCAGCATCATGGAAAACTTACTATATACCTACTTTATTTAACAATCTGATCGATGTGGGGATAAAAGAATTTTTAAATCGGTTAAGTCTAAAAGCAGGGACTCTAAACCGTTTGCCAGATGGTAACAGTTCGTATTGTGAGTTCAGGATGTGAGCGGGGTCAGACAGTACCCTCCGTGCTAGTCTGAGGACAGACTCATCATAGATAGACTGCAGGGAGAAGTTATCAGTTCTTCCTATCACCTTCATTGCAGTTTGTACCATACGATGAAGTTTAGATTTAAGTTGCACAGAAAGATTGCCATACCACGCTGACATCCCAAACCTAATGATGCTTTCCAGTACGGCCTGATAGAATAAAAACATGAGCTTCTTGTTAACCCCAAAGACTCTGAGTCTGCGTAAAAAGTACAGTCTCTGCTGTAGACGGGAGCACAACATGTTAACATGAATTTCCCACTTGAACAGATTATCTAGGTGGACACCCAGATATCTGTAAGAACAGACCTGGTTTATTTTCTGGTTGTGAATAAAAAGTGGGAGATTATCACCCAAAGACTTGGGGTCAATCAGCATCTCTTCTGTTTTCCTGGCATTAATAATAAGGTGGTGGTCATCACACCATTGAACAAATGATTGAACCTCATTAAAATATGATGAGGAGTCCATATCCTCATGCAGCAAGCTGAGAATAGCAGTGTCATCAGAGAATTTAAAAACATAATTCCCGGGGCAGCTGCTGATGCAATCATTTGTGTAAATGGTGAAGAGGACAGGAGAGGTAACGCAGCCCTGGGGAACCCCAGTGCTGATGGACCTTGGCTCTGATAAGGTTTTATTGACTCTGACAAGCTGTGATCTTTTTGTTAAAAAAGAATAAAACCATTTAATAAGAAGAGGGTTAAGATTCATCTGCTGTAATTTCTTAAGAAGCAGGTGAGGCTGTACGGTATTAAAAGCAGAGCTAAAATCTATAAACAGAAGACGGGCGTAGGCCTTTGGGTTTTCAAGATGTTTAAGAGTTAGGTGTGTGATGCCATTAATAGCATCATCTGTACCCCGTCTCTGTCTGTAAGCAAACTGGAAAGGATCAAGACCAGGGTTTATCTCTGATTTCAAGAGGGACGCAACATATTTCTCAAAACACTTCATAACTATTGATGTTAGTGCCACTGGTCTATAGTCATTATTCTCAGATGGACTTGATTTCTTGGGGATCGGAATAATAATTGACTTCTTCCAAAAAGAAGGAACCGTATGTTGGTCAAGTGATTGCTGAAAAATAGGGCACCAGACTGGAGTGAGCTCCTCAGCACAGGTTTTTAAAAGAAAGGCAGAAATACCATCAGGACCAGCAGATTTATTTTTACTAACTCCACTAAACAGTGCCTGAATTTTGTAAGGATTAACTTCCAGTTGGGTACAGGAATCATCAAGATCAATGGACTGAAGAACTTCATCACACTTTGAAGTAGGATCTTGTGTTTCAAACCTCATAAAAAAATTGTTGAGCTCATTAGCTTTTTTAAGATCATCATCTGTGATGAGACACTTTCTCTTTGTAGTCATATTGACTGCTGTTTTCATAGAGTCCCATAACTTTTTTGGATCCTTCAATGCAAAGTTCTTCTCCATAATGTCCCTATGTTTGTTCCTAGCTTCTCTCAGTCTTTGGTCGAGTTCTTTTTGCACTATTTTCAACCCTGTATAGTCCTGTTTTTTAAAAGCTATTTTCTTGCGGTTAATACAGTTCTTAACTTCTTTATTTATATAAGGTTTGTTATTTGGATATACTTTAACCACCTTTTTTGGANCGGATCGGATGTAAGAAATGTGGATCGGTGCATCCCTAGCTGTAACGGTGCCACAAATACCGGAAACGAGTTGTGGAACTTGCACGCTAGGTACGAACTGTAAATGCATCAAGAAGGACGCAAGTACGTAATCTGACAATGTTGATGTGACATTTGAAGTAATGGAGTTGTAGATCAATTTAAGGGTTATGAAATCATAACTTTATCTACTTCAAGGTAATCAAGGATCTTGATAGTAACCCATGTCACACTATAGGATCCAAGATTTATTACGACTTTTTGATGCAGGAGAATCAGATATTTCAAAGATCAGATCTCTCTTATAAATGAGTCCCCGAGGTGCTATGGGATTAACATGTATAAATAAAGGTTGAATGAGAAGATTTGACAGTAAAAGGAACATTGGTGTTCACCCTCTCACTATTAGCTCTATGCTGTATATTCAGGCACTAAATAGAGGAGGAGGAGGAGAATGGGGAAAAAGAGACAGCTGTGGGTGTGCTTTTGGTTGGGAAAAGATGTTGGAATGTCAGTCAGTGCAAGACTTTCCCAGAAAATCTCTGACACTGCTTGATGTTTGTCGTAGGTCGTCTTTGGTCGCAAGAGAGCTGAACTGGCTGTTGGTGAGCCTGTCACAAGGAATGACCACAAACCACTGATTCAAGCTCATGACCAAAAGTATTTTTCTTTTTTTAAGACGAAAGATTTTGTGTAACATTTTTTTTTAAATCAAAATTTTCCCAGACAGGGCAGCCCGCCCCAAATGGGCCAAGTGCTCGACAACAAATGTCATCAGTGGAAATGAAATAACTTTTTAGGTGGATGTTGCTGCTATTTTTTGCTTTGAGGTAGTGATGTAATGTTGGAAGGATGATTTGTCACATTACAAGGAATAGGATCATTTAGTTTCTTGAACTAAAGGAACTCATGTCACGGCTTAATCCACTCAGTCAAAGTGCTTTGTTGCACTCTCATTGAAAAAAATCAATAAGGAATCTATCGTCCCCTGCAGACTTCGAGTCAGTCATTCTCTGGAATCTTGTTGTGCAAGACGTGCTTTCAGACTAACACCAAATATTAGTGTGAAACCTCAACAATTTTTATTTGGTCTGTGGCATATCTTTGAAAACGACCCAGTGTGAAGTTACTGTGGAAGAATGTGCCCGACTCCCGGCCAGATGAGGCGTATTCCTCATCAAGCCCCGACACGACAGCCAGCTGCAGCCGCAGGGTGCTCCGTCCTCAGCCTGTCAATCAACAATTTGTTTGCAGCTTTAGGAAAGGAGCGTCACCTCCAGCAATAATTTTCTTATTAGTGGAGAAACATGAAACGGATAGGCTTTATCTTTTGATGCTCCTCCACCTGTGAGGGTGGATTTTCTTCCCTTTTTAGGGAGGTTCTAATTGTCTTGTTGAACTCTTGGGCTTGCTTGTGTTTTTATTCTGTGGTTCACAGATCCTAATATACCTTCGATCAATGGTTACACCGAAGCTGAACTTGGAATATTGCTCCAAACTAAGCTACAAGCTACGGTCATTTTGGTGTACAGGTAGTCCTCGATTTACGACGTAGATCCGTTCCATTGTAAACCGATTTTCGCAGTAAGTCGAAATATACGTACATACTGCACCATATACATGTACAGTACAGGTGGTCCTCAACTTAAAAAATTAGTTCTGTTCCTACGCACCGTTCGTAACACGAAATTAACGTAAGTAAAAACGGATTTTTGCCGCAAGTCGGAAAATGTATGCTAACGCTGCGCCGCACACCCGTTTATCGACATGAGACTGAACAAGCGTACATACTGGTCCATAAACACGCACAGAACTTTATTTACAAACAGTTAGCTAACACATTATACCACACATTCATCTATGAACACATACCTTTCTCTGCCGTAAAGCCGCATCTACGCCGTACGGAGCTAGTTCGTAAAGTCGGAACGTCGTAAGTCGGGGACCACCTGTACTGTATTACCAAGCACTTAGCCTATCCTAACGCAGTACCCTACATAATTATCAAAAAACACATACGTTTGGGAGCCATAATGAAGGGAAAAAAGAGTTATGGCCTACTGGGATGCTGTTCCTCCGTCCATCGGCCGTATTCTCTATTACGTTTACGACGTAAAACCGCCGTCCAGCTCGGTCCATCTGCCGTATTCCGCATTCCTTTTACGACGTAAAACCGCGTTCACAGTACAGTTTTGTTTTTTGAATGTCCAGAGGACCAGACTTAGCTTTTTTAGAGAGTGCAGTGCAGCATTCCCCCACCGCTGCGTTTACAACGTAAAACCGGAAACTGCGTAACTCTGCTTTTCAATATATATATATTTTATTTTTTATTTATGGGAGATGCGTCATAACCACGAAAAGTCGTAACTCGAGACCGTTGTAACCCGAGGACTACTTGTATTTTTATCCATGTGCTTCAATCACAAAAACAAGGGTCAAAACAGAAAAACTGTAGAAATTTATTCCAGAAAACAGCAAAGTAGTACTGTCCACTTTACCTTGAACCTTTGCGGTAGAGCTTCATGATGGTGGGGACCACTGAACATTTCTGTTTAGTTAAGGATCCCTCAGCATTCTTAACAAATGTATGTGTGTAATCAAAGTTTTGTCATGGCAGCCTTATTTTTTACAATTTGTTTTGGTATACCGGTACATTTCTTCAAAGTTTCAGGTGATCTAATTTGGCGCATAACCACCGTGAACGTATCAGAGATTAATGCTTCAGGGTGTAAATCACCGCCTTGTTTTCTTAAGCTAATAGCTTCAAGATAGTACGTTAGTTTATTAGGTTCATCCATCCATTTTTTTTCTGGTAGAGTTGTGGAGACAACAAGTACGGGAGGGAAACCCACATATCCCTCTCCCCTGTGACACTCACCAGGTCCTCCTGGGAGACCAAAGGTGTTTCTAGGCCAGAGAAGATACATAAACCCCCAGGGAGTTCTGGATCTTATGGCCTCCTGCCGATGTGATAAGAGATAAAAGTTTTTTGACAAATGGTAAATGGACTGTACTTATAAAGCACCTTTTTTATCTTATCTAGATACTCAAAGTGCTTTACACTACAATGTGTGTCCTCATTTACTCATTCATACAGCACTCTACTAGATCTCTACAAAGAATAATCAGAGCTTTGAGATTACATTCATACACCGACACATGGGAGGCAATGAGGGGTTCAGTGTCTTGCCAAGGGACACTTTTGAAAGTGACTGCTGGTGGAATCGAACCCCCAACTACCACATTGGAGGACAACTGCTCTAACCACTCAAGGCTGGTTTATACTTCTTGTCGCACGTCTTTTACCCCCCGTTGAGTGAAAAAAAGTTGCGCAACTTCCGTCTGCACTCCCGCTGCGATCCCCCGGTGACAGCTTGTCTTGTACATGGCCCCCAGTAAGAACTCCGAGACGCGGACGATGCGGCTCGCAGCGTGTGATTGGTTCAAAGTTTGGGGGCGTTTTTTGTTTGGATGTCCATATATGGTGTATGACATCGCTACATGCTACCCGCTACTCTTTTAGAAGCCGGTTTTTGCTTTGACCGTTATATCTGTCTTTGCAGTGGCTGGACACATACATTAAACACCTGGGCACAACTACAAACATTACAACAGCCGACATAAGAAAAAATGGACCTTGAAATAGCAATACGCCTCGGTGGCTCACTGGAAACGCGTAGGGTATCCGCTCTAAAGCTTTTCTCGACTCGGGTTCGAATCTCACCTGGTAGAACTTATTTTATGTTTGTCTTTTATTGGAAAAAAAAAAAGAGTTAATATGCCTGTGGTTAACACAAACTCATTTTTTATCCAATAAAAGACAAACGTAAAATAAGTTCTACCAGGTGAGATTCGAACCCGAGTCGAGAAAAGCTTTGGAGCGGAAACCCTACGCGTTTCCAGTGAGCCACCGAGGCGTGTTGCCATTTTAAGGTCCACGTTTCCTTTAAACAATCCGCCCCTCATAAAATCCTGGCTACGCCCATGATAACGGACTCACAAATGGAGGTAATGGAGCCTATCATTATATTAAATCTGTTTGTCCTGATAAAACATGCAGTGGGAGTGCGCGTGACGTATGCAGTGGGAGGGAAGAGGGAGGGATTATCCCCACGTCTTTTAGAAGTATAAACACTCAATGCGGTCGGTGACACACACGCAATTACGTCATCGCTGGGTTCACTCAATGGGGGGTAAAAGACGTGCGACAAGAAGTATAAACCAGGCTTCAGCCACAGCTGCTGCCCCCCCCCCCCAAAAAAGGGGGAAAAAAGCAAAATAAGACAAATAGGTCCATGGGGAGACATTCAGGATGCATCCTCATCAATGGTCTGAAACACTTCAACCAACACGTTTTGATGCAGAGGAGCAGTGGCTCTGCAGCAAACTACTCCTGGTTGATGGGGCTCCTCGTTCAATCTTCAAAAAGGCACGTTCACAAAACAGTTCCTCAAAATGGCCAAGTATCAGTGCCAGTCCATCTTTGAGTTGCCGGCTATGTGCACATAGATATGAGTTTTCAGAAATAAAGTGACCCTTAAAGAACAACAACAGGCGCTTTGAATGTGTGAAAGACGTTTCTATCAAACCATTTTCAAAACAGAACACATTAACTCAGTTTGGTTACTCAGTTTTAACTAAAAACAATGTTGCTGTGCGTCATCATGGTTCTTTTCTGTAATAAATCAGTTTATTGTTGCTGTTTTGAGGCAGCTGTGGCTGAGTGGTTAGAGCAGTTGTCCTCCAATGAGAGAGTTGGGGGTTTGAGATGTGTGTCTCATCGGTGTACAAATAAAGCACTAATTACTCTCTACAGAATGATTTGCTCAGATTAGGTTTTTGGAGATGTACAGTAGTAGAGTGCTGCATGAAGGTGTGTGTGGAGGTAAATGAAGACAGATTGTGTTGTAAAGTGCTCCGAGTATGTTGATTAGATATAAAGGTACCGGTACCGTCTAAGTACAGTCCATTTACTGTTGATGTTTAAGCTTTAAATCCATGGCTGGGTGGTCACACAGACCGTACGCCATCATGTTAGGTTTAGGTTTATTGTCATACGCAGGTCAACACAAGGTCAACATGAAATGCTCAGGACGAGAAGAACCGTCTCGACTCGCCTAAAAACAACAAGAAACACCAAAGCATGCAACAAAATACAAAAGCAAGGCGCCAGAAGTGAAAAAGAAATACATCTACAGCAACATGGTCCTGTTAGCAGCTTGGTCCTGTTAGCAGCTTGGTACTGTTAGCAGCTTGGTCCTGTTAGCAGCTTGGTACTGTTAGCAGCTTGGTCCTGTTAGCAGCTTGGTACTGTTAGCAGCTTGGTACTGTTAGCAGCTTGGTACTGTTAGCAGCTTGGTACTGTTAGCAGCTTGGTACTGTTAGCAGCTTGGTACTGTTAGCAGCTTGGTACTGTTAGCAGCTTGGTACTGTTAGCAGCTTGGTACTGTTAGCAGCTTGGTACTGTTAGCAGCTTGGTACTGTTAGCAGCTTGGTACTGTTAGCAGCTTGGTACTGTTAGCAGCTTGGTACTGTTAGCAGCTTGGTACTGTTAGCAGCTTGGTACTGTTAGCAGCTTGGTACTGTTAGCAGCTTGGTACTGTTAGCAGCTTGGTACTGTTAGCAGCTTGGTACTGTTAGCAGCTTGGTACTGTTAGCAGCTTGGTACTGTTAGCAGCTTGGTACTGTTAGCAGCTTGGTCCTGTTAGCAGCTTGGTACTGTTAGCAGCTTGGTACTGTTAGCAGTGATGCTTTTTTACTAGCATGGTACTGTTAGCAACAAGGTCCTGTTAGCAGCTTGGTTCTGTTAGCAGTATAGTTCTATTAGCAGACTGGTTCTTTTGGCAGTGAGGTTCTCATAGCAACATGGTCCCATTAGCAGATTAGTACTGTTAGCAGTGTGTTTCTGTTAGCAATTAGTTTTTTTTAGCAACATACTTGTTAGCTGTTTGATTTTGTTAGCAGCATAGTCATATTAGCAGAGTGGTTCTGTTGATAGCAAGGTTCTCTTAGCAACATGGTCTTGTTAGCAGCATGGTACTGTTAGCAGTGTGGTTCTGTTAGTGGCATTACAGATCATCACTGTACTGCAAAGTTGTCTTATCTTTTCATTTGCTGACTGTTATGGATCTGTTACCTCACCTGGTGGCACAAAGGTGTTGGTTTGGTTGTACATGTATTTTCCCCATGCCACCTCGGTCAATTCAAAATTCACAGACACCCAGAAGAAGTCTTAGTCCTGACTTCAAGTGTGTTGTGGAAGTGCCTTAAGGCCGAGCCTGATCACTCTTTAGAAGAAGCTCCTTTCATCCGCTTGTATCCGGGATCTTCTTTTATTCACGATCCAGATGTGATGGCCATAGGTGAAGGCTTGAACTTAGATGGACCAGTAAATCTGGAGTTTTGCTTTTTTGCTAAGCTCCTCTTTCACTACAGCAGACCAGAGCAACATTCTCATCACTGCTATTGAGGGCCCAATGCATTAGGCCATCATCCACCCTGCCATTATTCATTAACGAAACTCGTGGATCTTTGAACACCTCCACTTGAGGCAAAGACTCACCCCCACAAGGGAGCATAGCACCTTTTAACTTCCACCCCAACCAGAAAAAGATTCTAGTTTTATCATACTAATTCTCTAAAAAGCTAAAACAACATTGACTCATGGTGCTATTTTGCAAAAGATTTTTTTTTAAAAGCTGCTTGACATTTGACAGTTTTGAGTGGCTAAACCTTCCTTCTTTCCTTGCTTTCTTTTCTTTAAGGTCGCGGTAAAACAAAGGTATTTGCTTACCTTTTTGCGACAAATAATTTACCTTACTCTAAAATGCATCTACATTTGTTGAACCTTTCACAGAAAACAGTAAAATTATATTAAACTTTTGGTGCAAATGTTGAATTACTCTGAAATTAGTTGAAGCTGTGAGAGAGGATAAGAGAAATGGCTCTTCTCACTTGCTATCATCAATGGTAATCCCCCTTTTTTTCCCTCATGTCATCAGCACAGTGCAATTATTATTTTCCAGTGAAACATTTTTCCAGAATTTCTCTCCCTCCTTTAGTTTCTCCAAGTTGAAGTTCTTTTTTTTTTGTTGAAAAAAAGGCCTCAGGGTATCAAATACCACTTATTCAAACAGCCAGTCAGACATAGCGGCAGCGCTCCCCGACTCCTCTGACCTCGCAGCTTCGAGTAAAAACAAACGGCAATAACCCTGCAGCTGGTTGTAATTGAGTCGTGATCATCTTAATTAATTGAACAATTTCCCAGGAATTTGGGGAGGGGGTGAACCCCACTGCCGTCTAATCCCCCGCCTGTGTTCAAGGAAGGTTCAACAAACGAGTGCAGAGATCCCAGGTTTGATTAGGCAGAGAAGGACCTCTTGGTATTTCAGCAGAAATAAGAATGTTGTTGAAGAAGTGAACTTCAAACCAAACAGGAGCAATTATAACTAGAGAAATTGCCTTTCCTGTGAAAATGCAGTGTCACAGAAAAGCTGGCTGAAAAACAGCTGAAAATGTGGCTGAAATGGAAGAACAACACTAATTTAGAAGAAGAAAGCAGAAAGAACACATATTTGCTGAATTCAATTGAGCAGAAATGAGCACAGAAATTACAAAATTAGCAAAAAAAAATCTGAAATTGGAAAAATAAAATAGCTGAAAAGGCAGAAAGAAGCTTCAACTACCAGAAGGAGTAGGAAGGAGATTAAATTAGCTTAATAAATGTGGAATTTCCTGAAAAACTAACAACAGCATAAAAATAGCTAAATAGTACCTGAAAGAGCAGCAAAGGCTGAAACTAGAAGAAAAAAGCCGAAAGGAGCATAACAAGCTGAAATTAGTAGAATGAAGTTAATTACCGTAGGTTGAAAGTAGCAAAAATGACCATGAAAACTTGTATTTATCTGAAAACAGCAGAAATTAGCTAAAATAATGTTGAAAATGTAGCTGAAAAGTTAGAAAAAAAATTACAGTAGTTGAATAAAGCAGAAAGACCACTTCTGCCTAGTTTGGCTAAAAAAGCAGAAAATAGTGGAAATTATCTGAAAAAAGCTGAAATAAGCAAAACCAACTGAAAATTAGCTTAAAAGGCAGAAATAAGCTTAAATTACCAGAAAGAAGTGGAGGAAGTGGAGAGAGCATATTTTTTTGCTGAACTAGGCTGAAACGGGTTGAAAGGAGTGCGAAAAAACTGAAATTACCGTGGCTGAAAAAAAAAAAAAACTAAAATTAGCATAAAACAGCTTAATAGTAGCTGAAATAGCAGATAAAGCTGAAACTTGTATAAATAGGTTGAAAGGATAAAGAGCAAGAAGTTAGAAGAGGCACCAAAATGTTGTAGTTAGCAGAAAGAATCTGAAAGGAACACAAAACAACTGAAATGAAAAAAAAACCAGCTGAAATTAGCTGATTTTTTTATTTGCAGAAGCTGAAATAATCTGGACCAGAACAAAAAGTGAAAAGAGCAGTAAAAGTTTGTAAACTGATCTAAAGATCTGAAGGATGAAAAATGAGCTCAATTAATTTTCTATGAGATAAAAGTGTCAGAAAAGGCTAAATAATTCAAAAAGCTAAAGCAGCACCAACACCAAAAGTCATAGCAGGATTGTCCTGAAAGAGCTGAAAGTTTTGATTTATGGTTTGTTGAAATAGCACAAAAATTGTGGAACGGCAAAGATGCTGAACAACAGAAGAAAAATGGATCACAACAGTGTGAATGCTTCATAAACATCCAGACAATAATCTGTGATGTTTACAGAATACATATGCACAATAAAGTCCACTGCTTTCACAAACTGTTCATCGCTGGTTTAGCTGCTTTTGATTATTCCAGTTAATGTTTAGTCAGGTAGCTCCAGATTATTATTATTATTATTTTTAATAATAGATCCAGACGCATTATTTGTACTTCACATAAGAGTTCAATTTAGATGGATCGGTTTATTAGGATGTGAACTGATCAATGTAAATTGTGATCAAGATTGTTAGCTGATGTGTTAAGCCGTGTATGTGAGAAGGCTATTACTCAACAAACAAAAATTAAAAACAACGCAGCGCTGTTTTTCATTACAGGCGCTGCGGCGGCGAGGAGGAGTCATCAGATTGCATCTCAGAACTCTTGTTCTTTTTTCCATTAGGAAATACCACACACACACACACACACACACAGACAGATGCACCACGAGCGAGACGGTTAAAAAAAAAAAAACTTTCCTTTTGAAAAACGTGCTCTTTTGAAATTATTTGCTGCTTAGTTGACATAGCTTTCTGAAAAATGCATACCACTAAAAACTACCCACCATTTAATACGGTTTGTGAGGTCAGCTTGAAAGTGTTCGAGGCTGTGGAGCTATGATGGGGGTTCTGGCTGGTACAAGCTTGTGTGAAGCTAATCATGCTGGTGTAAAAAGCCCGGGAGCTGAAGGTTCAGTCAGGTAACAGATTTGTATTAATTAACCAGAAAGAGCGTGATATTTACTGTATGTATGTCATTGTAATCTGTGGTTACTGTTTCCTCAGCATAACAAGACCAGTATTAGTTTTGTGTACTAGTTGTGTTGGTTTGTCAACAAATACAGATTCCATCCATCTACGGTATTTGTTTATTTTCTAAACCCTCTTGATCCCACACGGGGTCACTGGGAGCTGGTGTCTATCTCCAGCAGTCACTGGGTGCAAGGTGGTGGCCCCTGGACCGCTCACCAGCTCATCGCAAGGCTACACAGACAATTATTCATACACACACAGACAGCAGTAGGTTGAGTTAATAGAATATGCATGTTTTAGCTGTGTGAGGGAAATAGATATCTGATCTTGTGAAAACTCACTCATGGATGGAAAGAACGAGCAAACTCCACAGAGAAAGACTCCTCCAGAGTTTCAAACCCAAGACTCTCGCTGCAGAGCAACAATGCTAACGGAAATATATTAGTGTGCTAACAAGAAGGTAACAGTTGCAAAAACAAGGCAGCAGTGCCAACAGCACTAACTGTAAGCTAAGTGCTAACAGTGCTTGCCAAGCAGCAAGGCAATGGTGCTAACAATGCTAACAGTGCTTAATGTACTAACTGCATAGCAACAGTGCTAACAACAAGGCAGCAAAACTATCAATGCTAACTGCAAAGCATAAGAGCTAACTGGAAGGCAAAGTTTCTAAATGCAAGGCAACAATGCTAACAGCGCTAGTAACCATGAGACAACACTGTACTGTAACCCCAAAATTACACTACGTACGGTCCGCTCCGCTCCACAGGTCGCAGCTGAGCGTCTCAAACTCCAGTTTCCACTTCCTCCGCTCAGCTCAGGTCCGCCTGCATGCGCCGCTCCTAGACGCATGCGCGGGATTTGCGGGATCGCGCGATAAATCAAGTGATAAATAAGTAAGTCAGAACAAAACAATTCATTCGGTGGAAGAAGGAGAACAACAGTAGAGACTGCTGCCTTGATCTTCTCTCGTAAATGAGCGACAGGACATGGTTTGAGCAACAGGAAGTGATGTATTACATTTCAGAATAAAATACTTTATTTATTTATTTATTTATTGTATTGCGTTTGTAGGCGTAGTCATAAATGATAGTTTGACAGCATTTTTGTACAAATAAATCCGTATAGAGCTAGGATTAGTCCGCCCGTGGTGATTTTATTTTGTAAATACGGAAGTTGTGCTCGTTCCTTTTCCTGTTGGTGCCTCCGCACAGCTCCGGCGTCCGGCAGAAATAGAAAAATTTCTAATTTTGACGGACTGCCGTCCGCTCGGCGCAACTCGCTGCCGCCGTGCGGAGCCAGTGTAAATTCTGTCATTGATTATAATGGGTGCGTATTTGCTGCGGAGGTCGGACCGGAGCGGGGCGGAGCCGTAACGCGTGTGGTGTAATTTTGGCGTAACACAATCATGCTAACATTACTAGCGTCAAAACAACAGTGCTAACAACGCTAACAGCACTAGTAACTGTGAGGCATCTAACATTACTAACTGTAATGCAATCACGCTAAAATTACTAGCATCAGTGCTAACATCGCTAACAGCACTAGTAACTGTGAGGCAACAGTGCTAACATTACTAACTGTAATGCAATCATGCTGAAATTACTAGCATCAGTGCTAAAAATGCTAACAGCATTAGTAACTGTGAGGCAACAGTGCTAACATTACTAACTGTAATGCAATCACGCTAAAATTACTAGCATCAGTGCTAACATCGCTAACAGCACGAGTAACTGTGAGGCAACAGTGCTAACATTACTAACTGTAATGCAGTCACGCTAAAATTACCAGCATCAGTGCTAACAATGCTAACAGCATTAGTAACTGGGAAGCAACAGTCTAACATTACTAACTGTAATGCAATCATACTAACATTACGAGCATCAAGACAACAGTGCTAACAGTACCAACTGCGAAGAAACAGTGCTAACTGCAGGCAACGTGCTAAGAATGCTAGCATTGCTAACTGTGAGCAACATTAACTGCAAACAACATTGCTAACAGAGCTACGGCAAGGCAACAATGCTAACAAATGAAGTTAACTGCAAAACATCAGAGTGACATTGTTGATGTTCAGATGCTAAGGCCAGATCCCATTTTGACTCCTCCCATAACCTTTAGCCTTACCGAGTTAGCGGTGTCTTAGCTCACTGTGATGCAGGAAGAGTGTAAAGGGATGGGACTCTTTGGCGCTCTAAACTCAGGGGCGCACATGAAACATATTACTTTGAGCATCACTAGTGAACAGATTTGCAGTATAGATGTATTTTCTCAATAAATTTTTTTTTTGTCACAACTATTGGAACGTTTAGTTTTAGGACTGTCACTTTTCAACCAAGCCAAGAGTGACCGCTGAAATGGTCGAGGATAAAGGTGATGCAGCTCAAGGTTGTTCTGGAGTTATGACAGACGGTCAAATCAACCAGCTGGCTGCAGGATTTATATTGAAAGATGTCCTACCATTTTATGGGTAGCGGTCCATGTCAAGACCGCTCCACAACACAAGTAAGGGGTTCCTCCAAAAACTGTTTGGCAAAAGAGGCCAGAAGATTGGTTTGAGAAATGGAGGATGTAAATCGTTTTGCTAAACCTATTAGTATTAATAAACAATTATTTGTTACCATCTAAAAATTCCACCTGCGAGTCAATCATCATAACCTTTCTGGCATTTTTCTGAGAAAATCTGGAAGGATTGCTGCTTTCTCACCTCTCAGCAACCAGTGGGAAAAACATGAAAACTGAGACACAGGTGCTGCGTAGCCCTTTTGTCTTCACCTGGGGGTTGTGGTGCGTGGAAACAAAAGGCCCGCTCATACCACTTTCATAGCAGACGTTGATGTAATGTCTTACTACGGCCTTTAAATTTAGGCCAGTTCAATTCTCACGCTACAGTTCTCCCAATTTGTCACTCTTTGTTGACCAGTAAATCTTCCTCACTTACAAAAACTTTTGGCACTTCCAGGACGTCAACAACTGTTTCCATGGAAATATATGTACAAATATTGAAACAGTGTGGAAAATGGGTCAGCGTGAGCACACAGTTCTCTGAATATGTGACAACGCTGGTGTAGAAGTTAAAGCTACATTCACTGGAGGCTGTTGGGAG
>JBBPBX010004803.1:44719-63264 GCA_038048925.1 Garcialebias charrua
ATTAACAGAAGGAAGTAGAGAGAGCACATTTTTTAAAAATTAGGCTGAAAAAAGTTGAAATGGATGTACAAAAATGTAGAATTAGCTGAAAAGGCTCAAAGTAGCATAAAACAGCTAAATAGTAGTTGAAATTGTAGAAAAAGCTGAAACTAGTAGAAAAAAGTTGAAAATAGCGTAATAAGCTGAAATTACCATAAAGAAGTTAATTAGGTTGGATGTAGCAAAAATTGCAATGAAAAACTTGAATTTATCTGAAAACTGCTGAAATTAGCTAAACAATGCTAAAAATGTAGCTGAAAATGTAGAACAAGCATAAATTAGCAGAAGAAAGTAGAAAGAGACGATTAGTTTGCGCAGTAACGCTAAAAGAAGCAGAAATTTGCACAAAAAGTGGAAATTATCCGAAATAAGTTTAAATAAGCAAAAAACAACTGAAAAGTAGCTAAAAGGCAGAAAGAAGCTTAAATTAACAGAAGGAAGTAGAGAGAGCACATTTTTGATAAATTAGGCTGAAAAAAGTTGAAATGGATGTACAAAAATGTAGAATTAGCTGAAAAGGCTAAAATTAGCATAAAATAGTAGCTGAAAATGCTCAAACTTGCAGAAATCAGCTGAAAGGAGGGTCCGAGATGGTGTAGAGGCAGGGCAGCCGGCTCAGGACCGGAAGGTCCGGGGTTCGATCCCCGGTCACGGCATACCTCGTTGTGTCCCTGGGCAAGACACTTAACCCCGAGTTGCTCCCAGTAGGACTGGCAGCGCCTTGCATGGCAGACCACCGCTACCGGTGTATGAATGTGTGTATGAATGGGTGGATGGCTGGTACTGTGAAGCGCTTTGGGGCCCCTCATAGTGGGCTCGAAAGTGCTATATAAGTAAGCTCCATTTACCATTTACAAGCTGAAATTAGCGAAAGAAGTTAGAAGAAGCACAAACATATTGTAGTTAGTATAAAGAATCTGAAAGGAGCACAAAACAGCTGAAAATCAGCTGAAAGTAGCTGGAAAAAATTTACATTTGCACAAGGAAGCTGAAAGAAGCTGAAGCAGAGCAAAATGTGAAAGGAGCAGAGAAAGTTTGTAAACAGATCTAAAGATTTGAAGAATTGGAAAATGAGCTCAGTTCATTTTCTACGAGAAAAAAAATGGCAGAAGAGGCTAAATATTTCAAAAAGCTAAAGCTGCATCAATACCAAAAGTTATAGCAGGATTGTCCTGAAAAAGTTTTGATTTTTGACTTATTGAAATAGATAGAAAATTGTGGAATGAGAAACGTACAGAAGAAAAATGGATCACAGTAGAGTGAATGTTTCAGAAGCGTTCTCACTATTAGGGATGAATTCAGGCAGTGAACACTACCGTATTTTTCGGACTATAGGTCGCACCCGAGTATAGGTCGCATTGTCCAATTGTTGCCAAAGAATTGGAAAAATCCATATACAGGTCACACCTACGTCAAAATGTGGACCGTGTTTAGCTCTGCTGCAAATGTCTCTTCCACAGGAGCGCACAGCAAGGCTTTTAAGAAGATTAACACTTAAAAACAATTAATTGTTTGATAAAATTATAGCAAATATGTGTCTGAGCCGAACTTTTCTTTAATAAATGAATCATTTTAGCAGGATAAACACCTAAAAAATATATTTGTTAGCTGACATTATTGTAACAGTGTCTCAGTTTAATTTTTGTTAATAAATGATTACAAATCAGCTTATCTATCTATCTTCGTTTAACATCCGTTTTCCCGATTCCGGGGTGGGACGTTGCTTCTTTGTCGCCAAGTTTTTGACGCCAGATTAGGCGGTCAGTTGCGTCCAGTTCATTGAGGTTCAGCGCTTTCAGATCTTGTTGAATCGTTTGCCCCAGGTCTTTTTCGGACGGCCTTTGGGACGGGTGCCAGGTACTTCAAGGTTTTCAATAGCAAGTATAGCACTGTTTTCACTTCGTTTAACATGACCGAACCACCGCAAACGGTGTCGCCGGCATGCGTCCTTAATCGCACATAAGCCTGCTCGACGCAGGATTCGGTCGATTGGATGTGATCTTTAAGACTAATGCGTTGCATCCATCGGAGCATTTTCATGTCGGTTTGGTGAAGTTGCTGTTCGAGTTTTGTTGTCATTGGCCATGTTTCTGCGCCATACAACAGCACGGGACGTATCACTGAGACTAGAGTCTTGAACGTAGGAGTGGAGGGATGTCGCTTATCAGCTTATTTTGGAAAAAGCCACATATAGGTCGCACCTGACTATAGGTCGCAGGCCATGAAAAAAATGATAAAAAGCTGCAACCTATAGTCCGGAAAATACGGTAATTTTAAATTCAAGCTTTCTTATCTCTCTGCTGTTTTTTTGTTTTTTTATCAAAACAAATCTGTGGTCAGCCAGGTGTAGCTGGAGGAGGGACTACCTCTGCAATGAATACTGAAACCAGGGCCTGTAGTCTGGTGGACTGGATGGACCCCCGCCTCCTCTGCTGAACCCCTGCGCACAAAGAGGGCACTGTACGCCTCGCAGTCCCTGCACTGCAATTTAGGAGGCGTGCAGCTCAGGAAATTGCTGGCCTCTGCCGAGGCATGCTTTCACTGAGGGAATGGTATTCATCAACCAACTAATTGGGGGGTTATGCTTTTAAATACCTTGTTGGTAATTACCTTATAAACAAATAACACATCGCTAAACCTGAAGCTTTTTTTTTGTACGTGACAAGATGTGACATTAATCATATTGAACGGTTTGAGAAAGAAGTGACAACAGAGTTTCTTGTTGGGTGGTACGAGCGCGTGAGAGTTTGTCGTCTTTTTTCACGCCACAGTCTAATTTAGGGACTTGGCTGTTCTGCGTATCTGGGAACGTGAAGCCGCCGTGCACCGCTAGTCAAACATCTGGTGTTTTAGTAATTCATTAGAGCGACGGCGTCTTGTGTTTTCAGAGCAAACAACAGGATCACCGGGATTTCTGAGGAGCGCCTCGGATCCTTCCTCGCCCTCCAAACGCTGGACCTCAGCAACAACAAAATCACGGAAATCAAAGCCGGCTCCTTCCCTGCCCTGCCGCTCAAGAGCATGTGAGGATTAGTCAAAAATAATATTGAAAGAAACGTTTGGTTTTTAATTCAAATCTATTCTGCGTTTCTTCAGGTTCCTCAACAACAACCGTATCTCGTCACTGGAGAGCCGTTGCTTCAGCGGCCTGTCCGGCACCCTGCAGGTTCTTCAGCTCAACCGGAACCGCATCTCCACCATCCAGACCAAGAACTTCGAGCTGCCTAACCTCCAGCACCTGTACGCTCTTACTCTTATGTTTTTTATTAGGGATGGGGCCGATCCGATCCAGTATCGGTATCGGAATCCGATACCAGCATAATTTAAGTATCAGATTTTCCGATCCAACCTGCCGATATTTCCGATCCGGCTTCGAAGAGCACTTGTGTTCCACCATATTCTGTGACTTCCGTCTTAACATTGTGTGAGTTAAACCCAATGAAGACACTCTGGGCCTCACAACAGGAAACACCCAAACTTTAACAGCACACAAGAGGCAGGTCTATATCACAGACGTCCTTCTCACTCATGGTGCAGCTGGAAAACTAAAATACCGCTAAGCATTATGGGAAAGACAACAAAATCCACTCCCGTAGCGGTTAAGGGGAGTGGGCTGTGTTGTCTTTCCCATAATGCTTAGCGTGCATTATGTGCATGGTGCAGCTGGAAAACTAAAATACCGCTAAGCATTATGGGAAAGACAACACAGTCCACTATCCTTAACCGCTACGGGAGTGGATTTTGTTGTCTTTCCCATAATGCTTAGCGGTATTTTAGTTTTCCAGCTGCACCATGAGTGAGAAGGACGTCTGTGATATAGACCTGCCTCTTGTGTGCTGTTAAAGTTTGGGTGTTTCCTGTTGTGAGGCCCAGAGTGTCTTCATTGGGTTTAACTCACACAATGTTAAGACAATAGTCACAGAATATAGTCTCTGTTCAAAAAATTCATTATTACGGCCTCATAGTAAGATCAGTGATGATATCGGAACTGGATCGGTATTGGCTGATACCCAGAGGGATCGGATCAAAAGTAAGAAATGTGGATTGGTGCATCCCTATTTTTTAGCGATTGTTGCATTTTTGGTCACACGTGATTTTAATCCAATAAACTTGATTTAATAATTTAGGTCCAGTCTTACTGGTGGAAATATTAAATATTAAAACGTATAATCTGGTCAACTTTGAAGTGATCTTTATTCTGACATTGATCACAAAGTATGAAGTGCAGAGGACTTCGTAAAGGCTGGGCTAATGGTGACACTGCGTTTAGTTTGTCGCTGTTTTCTAAACCGAACGACGTCGGTCTTAACGGCACCGGTCCACCTGATTGGTGGACACGGTCCAAGGATTTACTCGACTCAAGTGGACCGATGCACTCGGCAGCCTCAGGAGACCAACATCCATGTAGAAACACAAACTCTGTTCCAATAAAACATTAAATACAGGTAGTCCCCGACTTACGACGGAGTTCCGTTCCTACGTGACGTCGTAAAGCGAATTTCGACGTAACTCAAAACATACGTCCAAACTGCACCTCATACGTACAGTACTGTATTTTACCAAGCACTTAGCCTATCCTAACCCAGTACCCTACATAATTATCAAAAAACCATACATTTGGAGCCATAATGAAGGAAAAAAGTTAATTTCCTACTGGGAGCTGGTGAAGCCTTCTTCCGTCTGTTAGCATGTTAGCTCGTTGCTCCTCCAAGCGCTGCAGCTGCCTGTACTTTTCCATTGCTTCGCGTGGTCCAGGGCTTTACAGTAAGGTCTGTTAGCATGTTAGCTCGTCCCTCCTCGTCGGTCTGCCGGTCCAAACTGGAGCTCTGGCACTTCCAGGATGTGCACCCGGCATTATTAACGCACGTGTCCGACGGCAGCAACCGCTGATTGGACTCGCTTCATCCAAACCCAGCCTCCTGCTCTCTGGAGCTCCGCCTGGGTCCAGCTCTGTATCCCTCCGCCGTATCCCTCTGCCGGGCGAGTGCTCGCTGCTTCTGCCGTCAAAACCGGAAGGAACTCGGAACTCGGCTTTTAAAATAAAAAATTTCAAAAAATTTTAAATTTTTATTTAATTTTTTATGGAGATGCGTGTCGTAACCTCGAAACGTCGTAAGTCAAGGACTACCTGTACATTATAACTAGAAACATAGCCACTTATAACTATTACATGACACAATGGCATGTCATACTACTCGACTTCCATCTAGTACCGTATTCGCCGTTATATTATACGCTCCGGTCTATAATACGCTTTGACCAATTATTGGAAATAAACCAGAAAAAAACCGTACATAATACGCTTCAGTGTTTAATACGCATCTATTATGCGTCACCGCTACGCGACGCCTCAGCGCCTCATTTGCCCTGCTTCAAATGGCGGCGACAGAAGCGAGCGAGTATGAAGAACTTCACAAGGAAACACGGTAAAAACTATTATTTCTTTGCGAGAANCTTTCATCTTGGCAAATGTGCGGTCCCTCAGGAACAAACTTGATGAACTTGAAAGCTGCGTTCGCTACAAGAAGGATTTTAAGAACTGCTGCGTCATGGCTTTCAGTGAAACGTGGCTCACAGAGCAAGACTTGGACTCGGATCTGTCCATAGAAGGATTTGGGGCTCCACTGCGACTGGACCGACAGGCTGAGGTAACGGGGAAAACTCAGGGCGGGGGTGTCTGTCTGTATGTGAGCAGACGCTACTGTACTTCAGTGACGATAAGAGAGCGGATTTGCACGCCTCACGTTGAACTTCTATCAGTGTCACTACGGCCCTTTTATCTGCCCCGTGAGTTCCCCCAAATTTTCATCACAATTGTGTACATTCATCCAAAGGCAGACCCCACCTCTGCCTCCAGCACAATTTTTGATGTCGTGCAGAAGCAGCAGTCCATCTCCCCAGATGCACCTAACTTTGTCTTAGGTGATTTTAATCACGTTTCTCTTAAGAAAACACTGAGAAATTTTTATCAGTATGTTTCCTGCACAACAAGAGGTGATAAGACACTGGATTTATGTTATGGCTCAGTGAAGGATGCTTTTAAGTCTGTCCAACTCCCTCCACTGGGCTCTGCTGACCACAACTGTGTTCATCTGCTGCCCATCTACAAAACTGTTCTGAAGAGAGAAAAACCTGAGATCAAGGACATAAAAGTCTGGACAGAGGAATCAGTTCTCTCACTGCAGGAATGTTTTCGGTGTACGGACTGGGATCTTTTTAAACAATCTTGTGGTGATGATTTAGACTCATTAGTGGATGTCACATGTTCTTATATCACGTTTTGCAGAGATATGATTATCCCAGCGAAGCGTGTAAAAATATATCCTAATAACAGACCATGGGTTACTAAATCAGTTAAGTCCAGTTTGTATAAAAAATCAATTGCTTTTAAACAGGGAACAGTCTTTGACCAGCATTTAGCCAGAAAAGAAGTGAAGGTAGAAATTTCAAAAGCAAAACAAAAGTACAAAGACGAATTGGAGAATAAAATGGCCACAAATCAACTTGGCTCAGCATGGGCTAGTATGAAGACTATTGCAGGCCTTCAGAAGCCACATAAAACCCGTGTCACTATAGATGGTTTTGATTCAGATTTTAAACTTGCAAATGCTTTAAATTCATTTTATTGTCGTTTTGATACCTGTGATTTTAGCAGTGAAATCCAGAAACTAGTTCACGATCTTAAAGACACACAGCACTCTAACATCAGCCTCCAAGATGTGAAACACGCTTTTCAGTGTGTGAAAGTGAACAAAAGTCACGGACCAGATAATGTATGTGGCCGTTCTGTAAAATTCTGTGCCAATGAGCTGAGTTCCATTTTTCAGTATATTTATAATAAGTCTCTGGAAACACAACATGTTCCCATCATCTGGAAAGATGCTGTAGTGGTTCCTGTCCCTAAATCCAACCATCCGAAAACTGTTGGTGATTTTAGACCAGTAGCTTTGACCTCAGTTCTGATGAAAATCTTTGAAAGATTAATCAGAGGTGAGATTCTAAAGCAGACTGAACATCTTTTAGATCCCATGCAGTTTGCTTACAGGCCTCATAGAGGCGTAGAGGACGCAACACTCACCCTGCTAAATATGCTTTTTAAACACTTAGATTTAAATGCGACCCATGTCAGACTTTTATTTGTAGATTTTTCCTCAGCTTTTGATACAATCCAACCTCACATATTAACTGAACGGCTTGTTGAACAGTTTCCTCTGAGTAACAATTTGATGGGCTGGATCTTGGATTTTTTAAGTAACAGGACACAGAGAGTAAGGGTGAATAATTGTCTCTCTGAATCTAAGTCCTCTTCCACCGGGTCACCCCAGGGATGTGTACTGTCACCCCTGCTTTTTATTCTATACACCAACATGTGTCGGAGCAGACATGAGAGCAGGTACATTATAAAGTATGCAGATGATTCTGTTATTGTCAGTCTGCTTAAAGGAAATGAAAGTAGCCATGGGCAGGTGACTGATGATTTTGTTCAATGGTGCGAGGACTCTTTCCTCAAACTAAACACAGATAAGACAAAAGACATGATCATTGATTTTAGGAAGAAACCTCACCAGCACGGAGTCACTTTAATTAAAGGTCAAGCAATTGAGACAGTGCAGTCTTACAAATACCTCGGGACAATCATAGACGATAAATTAAACTTTGAAACCAATTTTGACAAGGTGTGCAAAAAGGCCCACCAGCGCCTTTATTGTCTAAGGAAACTCAACCATTTTAATATTGACCGAACCATAATGACCATGTTTTACCGTGCTTTTATTGAATCAGTTTTATCCTTTTCTTTGGTGTCATGGTTTGGTCACACTACACTGAGAGGAAAGAATTCCCTTCAGCAGATTGTTAAGCTGTCATCTAAACTGACCGGAGGAACCCTAACCTCAGTAACATCCATGTACGTTAGTCAGGTACAGAGGATAGCTTCTTCTGTTTTAAAAGATGTCCTTCATCCACTGTATGGAGAGTTTCAGCTTCTTCCCTCTGGTCGGAGGTTTTTAGTCCCTAAATGTAGGACAACACGTTTTAAAAATAGCTTTGTTCCCACTGCTGTTACTGAAATGAACAAACTGAAATAACGTTGAAGCTTTTAGTGGTTAAATGTTTTTATTTTTCATTTTACATGTGATTTCGGGAGCCTTAACACTGTTATGTGCAACATTATCTGTTTATGGTTTCTTTTAAGTGTTTTTACTAAATGTTTTTACTGTTTTATTTGTGTGTGCGCATGGATGGATGTATGCTTTGAACCACTGCAAACCACATTTACCCTTGGGTATAAATAAAGGAACCTGAACCTGAACCTGAACCTGAAAAAGTTAGCCAACAATAAAAAGTAGCAAAAAGCTCACTAAAAGCTTCAGAAACAAAAGGGTAGCTAAATGCTAAAAGTTGCAAAGCGGTAACTAAAAACTACAAGTAGCATAAGAAGACACAACTCGAAAGTTCCTGGCAGCCATTTTAAATGTTTGATTTGACAGTATTGTGTGTTGGGTTTCACTCTCAACTACCACCAAACCAAATTCAACGAGTTGGTCGTTTTCTCTTTTAAGCTACGGTTGCCATCTTGGATTTTTGATTTGGATTCAATATGTGATGATGAGGAACGTTCTCAGGTACAACTACAACAAATTTCAGCTCTACGTGTAAAAACACACGAGTTAAGGCCCAGATATAGCTCTACGTTCGTACGTACGCCGCTCTACGCCGTACGTACGCAGAGGCACAAGCGTAGCCCCGCAGGGCATGTACGCGTCAAGCTCAAATTTTACGACCGCGTACGCGAGGCGCGTTGTCTCACAATAAACTGCCCGGCGCCGGACTGTTTTGTATGAGACACAAATGTATTAAATTCCCCTTCTTCATCACTGATCTGGACTTTTCTTTTGTTTTTTTTTTGCCAAAAGTCAAGTGATCACTTCCTCCTCCGCTGACTCCATGACTGAAATAATGAGGAAATGAATGAATTTGTCACGAGCGAATTAAACTCGGGTTCAACGTGGCTGCGCGCGGCTCTGCAGATTTCATGGTGCTGGACCAGCGCTCCCTGTTTTTATTTTATTTTTTAGAACTTTTTATTAACATATACACCCAACCCCCCACTTACGAACGGGTTCCGGACCTAAGAACCGTTCGCAGGTCGATCTGTTAGCAGGTCGGTCCGTCCGTCCACTCGTCACTCGGGGATGTCCTGTATTTTAAAAACTTTTTTTTTTGTGGTACCAAGTACTGTACTTCGCCTATCCTAACACACCTAACACAGTGTAATTAATTAATACAGTACAGTAATAAAAATATAAATTAAATAAAAATATAATTTCTTACTTTGAGGTGGTCAAAGCCGCTGCTGCGTCCCGTGTTAGCTCCCGTGTTAGCTTCTGGAGCTAGCCAGGCCGGAGGTGTTCGCGCGGCGGCCTGGCACGATCGGCGATAAATCCGCGGCTGCCTGAGACATCCACAGAGTTCACAGAGACGTTTCCAGCTAGTAATTAATCCATATGAGGCGATCCTGGTCACCAGTCTTCAAAGGCCGGCTCCCGGCAGCCGGCCCGTGACTGAACCTAAAATGGCGTCCGGTGTTCTACTTAACTTGTGACCGTGTAAACTGGAGACCTTCTTCTTGCTGCGCAAGATTGCGCAATCATGACAAAAATGATCAGAAATGATCATTTTTATCATAATTATTATTTATAAAGCCTTTAAAACAACCACAGCTGCAACAAAGTGATGTACACATGAAATTAAGAACATTTAAACACACACAAAAAAAAAAAAAAAAAAAAAATTTTAATACAGTAATTTCATATTTTTATTAAATATGATACGTTCGTAGGTCCGGGCGGCCGTAGGTCGATGGAGTCGTAGGTAGGGGGTCACCTGTAAACACAGAACACCGCTGCGGCAGAAGCTGTGTGAAGTGCCTTTTTTTCCCCCACCCGACCTGTCAATCAATTCAGTAGGCGTGTCAGCAAATGACCAATCAGCGAACTCAATTTGTCCCGTAGGTAAACGCTCCTCCCTGTTGTTGCTCAAATGACGTCAAGAATTTGGAGCGAAAACACGAGCATTAACACGAGAACGAACGCAGAGCTGTGCTTGTGAACGCGCGCGCGTAGAGCGGCGTACAGGCCGTACGCAGAGCTATATCTGGGCCTTTAAAGCCATTTAAATTGAGCTTTGGTGGCCATTTTGAATTTTTTTAAATCCGTTATTTATTGGGCATTACCCTCAGCTACTACCAAACCAAATTTCAGCTTAACGTCTCTAAAAATGGCTGATTTACAGTATTTTTTCCTTTTTAGCTCAGGTGGCCATCTTGGATATTTGCTTTGCATCAGAGTCTATGAAATTTTACTAATAAAAATGGCGCCTTCGTTTGCAAATGACGTCGCCATGGTAACTCGAAACACCAACAAAAGTAATTATAGTGCACATCACGGCACCGAGCCGGTCGTTTTGGTATAACATTTGTGGGGATACACATTGAGTGAGGTTCGGGCTGAATTAAAGTTGATGGAGGAGTAAAGTTGAGAAACCTTGTCAGGTGGATAACAACAGGCGCTGCTAGGCGGTCCCCACATAGTTTGCTGAAGCAGATTTGAAAGGGAACAGTGACTTGAAGAGATCTCTCTGTATTTTTTTAAGTCTATGGTAAGTTACAAAAACTTTAAGTCATAGCACCCGTCTCCTGACTGAGCTGAACATTCTGACGTATGATTGGCTAATAATTTTTTTTAAAGAGCCTACCTGCACGAAGGTGAAGCAGTGAGGGCTGATTGTTGGTGCTTCAGGTCACGAGTGGGAAAAATCCTGCCTGCGTTGTTCTGGAGAACTTTATGAATTATTGTGTTGAGGTGTCTCCACAAACATAAAAAACTCTTGACAGGCTCAGCCACAACCCCAGCAACCCCCCACCTCTGTCCAAACGTCTGTCCCACACCACATCCCCCCTTTCCCACACAAAGGCTCGGTAACATTTCCCGTGGTTGGAGCTAACTGGAACCAAATGTGATCCGTGCCGTCGAGGTCACCGCAGGGCAGGTGTGCACCTTTCTGGACTTGAATCGCTTCAGCTCCCCCAACCCCCAATGCACATGGGGGCTCACACACACACACGCCCTTCACTCATTTCAATTAGCCATAGCCGAGCACGCCGAGGAAAATAACTGTTTGAAAGCTTTAAATCAGCTGAAGGATCAAAGGAGACGATTTCTCTGGGAAATTCGTGGCTTTTGAGTGATCTTGGTGTGTTTTTCTTTCTGTGGACAGCAAGATAAATGTCTGCAGCTTTTTTTTTTCCCCAACAAGTCACAGTCTGAGTTGTTCTTGCTGGAAAAAAGAAGTTTATTAAAACAACAATTGGTCATATTCCTGTACGATCTAAAGAACTAAATTTGTGTTTGTGTTTTGTTTCTTCAAATTCTCCATGAATCGCTACGCTAACATTATTTACAGAATGATTGATGATTTCATGCAGGATATTGGAATGCGTTCAACATCCTTAACCTACCGTATTTTTGGCCCTATAAGTCACAGTTTTTTTGCATAGATTTGTCAGTTCCGCAACATTTTTTTCCATATTCATAACACAATTTTTGACTGACGCTTTAAATTTCGAAGAACTGCAACGCCGAGTCCTCGTGTGCACGCTTGCTTTACTCAGCTGGAGCAGGCGGAGGAACGCTGGAGAGCTTTAGTCATGTTCGGCAACGGGTCAGTGGTGACGCATAATAAATGAGACTTACATGCCGAAGCGACTTATATATGTGTTTTCCTCTTCGTGATGCTTTTTTTAACTGATGCGACTTGTACTTCGGAGCGACTTATATGCCAGAAAATACGGTTATTTGCATACCCTGCAACTTGTATGCAGAAGTGACGCATTTATGTTTTTTCCCCGTATTTATAAATCAATTTTTGGCTGATATAACCGTTTTCATTCATTTGGACAGAAAATATTGAACACTACCATTTTCAGCCACTAGATGGCAGTTGAGTTGTATGGCACGTCGTTGTGTCATGTAATGGGTAAAAAGTGACAATTAATGACACAATCGGCTTGCCATAGCCTGTCAAGTTCGTCCAGCTTGCCTGGAGCAACCGTCAAATCAGCTTCATTTCACTGCGCCACCTCGGCGAAATGCAGCTGATTTGACCATTAAAGTGCATTTATTAAGTAAAAGTTCAACTGAGACACACCTTTACTATAATGTTGAGCAAACAAATAATTGTTTTAGGTGGTTATCTTGTTAAATTTCGAAGAAATGCACAGTGAGTCCTCTCGCACCTACTTCTGCGAATCATGTTTTGAAATACAGCTGACTTGACCATCAAAGTGCATTTATTAAGGAAAAGTCAGACTGAGACGCAACTTTGCTATAAAGTCGAGCAAACAAATAATTGTTTTTAAGTGTTAATCTCGTTAAATTATTGTTAAAGTCCTCCCGTGCACGCTCCCGCGGCCTCCATTTGGCAGCCAATCGATTTTTGGCACAACACCGGCCCACGTTTCCAAGTTGTCAGCGGTGACGCGTAACAGATGCGACGTATACGGCAAAGCAACATATTTATGTATTTTTCCACTTTATTATACATATTTGAACCGATGTGACTTACTGGGCAGAAAATACGGTAATACTTTATAACAAAATAGAAAAATAATACTCGAAATGACAAAACAAAAACAACAATTTTTGAATTGTGTTGACCTGTTTTGTGTTTTAATTGGAATTTGAATCAATTTGAGGCCTCAAGTTTTTGATTTTATTATTATTAACTACAAATATATATACCATTTTATAGTTGACCTTATTCTGTTTTCTCCTTGACAATTTATTCTTTTTTTAAAAATGCATTAGCTTGCTAATGTCTTCTGGTTGTGTTGGGTTTGTTCCCTCTAAGTGTTAACTGTTAAGTACATTGTGGACACTTCTTGGATCGAGTGTTGCACTACAGTAAAAAATCAACGTTATACGATTGTTGCAGCAAAAATCATTCAGAAAATAACAGCATCATTTTTGGCTGGACTTTTTTTTTTTACGTCCAAAATTAATTATCGACTAACTTTTTGACACAAAAGCTTTCTTAAACTGAACTTTTTGTATCATATCTAGCTCAGTGAGCCTTGGCTGTAGATAAATAACACAAAAAAAACACGAGTCAAAATAAAGAATTTACAGAAGAAAGCCGATGCTATACGCTTAAACTAAAAGATTCATATCAGTTGATTTAATCTTCAGTGCTGCATTTATTTTGACAGAAACTCATTTTAAAACTGAGAGAATGTGCATCTTGTTCTAAATAAAGTCTTAAAATGGCCCACGTGTTGTATTTCAGGGTTTCTTGGGGACATTTTCCCCCTAAACAACCTTTTAAAAGAGCCACAAAACCAGGAAGTGACGTTCTATCAGGGCACAACGCCACTTTAATGTCCAATACTTTCCTCGCTCACGCACAAAAGAAGTTTCCCCGACTCGGCTGCTTTTTGGGTGTGGGTTTTTATTTGATGTTATTACAGTGTGCTCTTTTTTTGGCTTCCTCTAACAGGGACCTCCAGAATAATGAAATCTCATGGACCATTGAAGACATGAACGGACCGTTCTCTGCACTGGACAAGATGAAAACGCTGTGAGTCGTCCATCATCGTTCTGTCTGATGTCCATTTGAACAGTGACTGAACGTGATGGGGCGTTTGTGTTCCCAGGTTCCTGCAGGGGAACCAGATCCGCTCGGTGACCAAGAAGTCCTTCTCGGGCCTGGACACGCTGCAGCACCTGTGAGTCACGTTCGGCTGCTTGTTTTAAAAAGTGCGAGCTGTAAACGGAGCGGGGTGATTCGTTAGAAGACATGGAGGGTGTTTGTCAGAGCCGTGCGTCCAAACCGTCTTCTCTGCTTTGATGCAGAGTCAAGTTTAAAATAAATCATTAGTGTCTTTATGTGTGAGCCAAATCGTATCGATCACCAAGGCAAGTGGAGACAACTGTGTGTGTTAACAACTGCATTTGATTCTAATTAGTTTTTTTCCTCCGCGCCGTTGCCAAAGCTCAAAGCGTCCCAGAGCTTGGCTTCCTTTGATGAACTCCACAATCTGTTGCCCAGAGTTTTATTGTTTTGGAACCCGGATCTTTTTATTCTTGCGATTGATGTTTTGAAGTCCTTACATCAAACATTTGCTGTGTGCAAATAAAACATTTTTTAAAAGTTCACCATATCAATGCAGATGCCTTTCATTTTTCTTTTCTTTCCACAGAGATCTGAGCAACAACGCCATCATGTCCATCCAAGCCAACGCCTTCTCTCAGATGCAGAACCTCGACGAGCTGTAAGTGCGTCCACGTTCAGGCAGCGCCTCGGTGCTGTTGCACAACCAAACGCCAGGTGGAAGTCATCACGGCGTGCTGGGAAAGTCCTGCCTTCACTAATGAGGAGCGCAGGGTTTCCTTTGCCTTCGCTGCACTGGAAAGGTCTTAAAGGTGGTGTGACATGATGTTGGAACTATGCATAAAGTGGCACAACATATATATGTTGTATCATTCAACTATGTTCGTTTTTACAAGCAAAATGATAAATCAATGAAAATTTGTTTCAAAGGTGATTTTAAAATTGGCGCCGTGTTTCGTCACGAGACATCCAAGTACTTACGCATGCGACGTCGTGACGTAGTGACTAGAAGTTCAAGCTGCAGGCTGCTATTAGCACGCAGTGTCATTGTCTTCAAGATCGCCTATTTTCTTTTGTATACAGGTAGTCCCCGACTTACGAGCGCTCTTACTTACGAGGTTCCGGACTTACAAGCTGGCGAACGAGCAGTAAATTTGTAAAGAACATACAAAAAATACAGCACTTTTATGTGTTTTTAGATGAAAGTGTGTTAGCTAACCGTTTGGAAACAAGTTTCTGAGCATGTTTATGAACTAGTATGAACGTTTGTGATGAAAAACGAGAGTTCGTAGTAGCGCTAGCATAAATTTTCTGACTTACGACTGAAAATCCGGACTTACGAGCAACACGTGTTTCGAATTCCGATGTACGAGATTTCGTGTTACGAGACAAACGGAACGGAACTCGCTCGTAAGTCAAGGACTACCTGTAAATTGAAAAATGCCGGTACGTTGTGTCGCATTTGGGTGTTCTAACATCGACAGCTCTGTAGACGACTACGATCGAGGTTCCACCCCTTCACCCTCGGAACCTTGCTCATCTGACATGTCGAACTCCCCCTCGCTTCTGAACGGTAAGACTCAAATAAATACGGCTGCAGACCTACAGTCGAACCAGCTGTTTGTTGTTCATCACTCGAATGGTTTATGAGTTATCATGCTAACAAAAACAGCGAACCTCACAGCTAAATGCAGCTACATCCAGAGCAGGGGGCGGGCAGCGACAGAGTCAGTCCGACCAGAGGAGGCTTTTTTCGGACACATGAGCTAGAAACGGTCTGGAAGTGTCTCCCTAGCGGACAAAAGTGGTACTGCACCATTTTTTGCCCAAAATGAAAAACAGCGATATCAGAGCGAAAAATGGGTCTAAAAATATGGGAAAAAATCCATAAATAACACGCTTCGGTGTATAATATGCAGGACATTCAAATGAGCAAAAAAACTGCGTATTATACACCGACGAATACGGTAATTATTCGAAGCATCTGTGTACAAACGAAGCTGAGTAGCTCCTCTTTCTAAAATGTCTATGTTTTAAAATCATGTCACACCACCTTTAAAGAAAACGTTAAAACTTGGTTCCGTGCACGGGCTCTGCTGGTGTGTGAGTCTACAGTTGTACTTGTGTGTTAGAAAACACTAGACTTGCTGTTATCTCCCGCCCTGGGCAGGCTTCTGAACACCTCCAGCCTCCTGTGCGACTGCCAGCTGAAGTGGCTTCCCCTCTGGGTGGCAGAGCAAACCTTCCTGCCCTGCGCCAACGCCAGCTGCGCCCACCCGCAGATGCTGAAGGGCAGGAGTGTGTTTTCCGTCAACCAGGAGGAGTTCGTGTGCGGTGAGTGGAGCATTCGTTCAGCGCAACGTCTCGACACGTGCGCTGTAAAGTCAGACGTTCTCCAAACGTTTTCCCATTTACGACCCCAGTTCCCCCAAAAAAGTTGGAAAGCAGCTGGGTAAAACGTAACAGAACAAAAACAGAATGTTAAGATTAGCAAGTCTCATCAACCGCTTTTTTTTTCTTTTTTTTTTTTTTTACATCAGTACATAATATTAATATGTTGAAACTAAGAAACTGTACATTAAAAAAAGTACCGTATTTTTCGGAGTATAGGTCGCATTGTCCAATTTTTGCCAAAGAATTGGAAAAATCCATATACTGTATAGGTCGCACCTACGTCAAAATGTGGACCGTGTTTAGCTCTGCTGCAAATGTCTCTTCCACAGGAGCGCACAGCAAGGCTTTTAAGAAGATTAACACTTAAAAACAATTATTTGTTTGATTAAAAAATTATAGCAAATATAATCAAAAAAGGCGTTCAATACAGGACCAACTGGACAGTTGATCCTGTATTGAACGCCTTTTTTGATTTTATCATGTCCTGGACGACTGAGAATCTTCACCAGCATATAGCAAATATATGTCTGAGCTGAACTTTTCTTTAATGAATGAATAATTTTAGCAGGATAAACACCTAAAAAATATATTTGTTAGCTGGCATTATTGTAAGAGTGTGTCTCAGTTTAAGTTTTGTTAATAAATGATTACAAATCAGCTTATTTTATAAAAAGCCATATATAGGTCGCAGGCCATGAAAAAATGATAAAAAGGTGCGACTTATACTCCAAAAAAATATGGTACTTTTAAACTTCATGGCAGCAACATGTCTTTCAAAGATTAAAGTTAATGCTCAATAATCCAGATTAAAAAAAAAAATCCAACAAAGTTTAGTCAGGCCCTCTGGATGGTTTCTTTTTCTTTTCTTTTTTTTTTTGTAGAAACGTTTCATCCTTGATCCAAGGACTTCATCAGTCCAAGTATCTTATCACCATTAAACATATGGTTTAAAATCATAAACTCGTATGCATGCTCAATAATCCAGGTAGAAAAATCTAAGATCCTCTGGACTGGTTCAAAAAACAAAACAAAAAAAAAAGTTGAAACATTTCGTCTTTCATCCAAAAGACTTCTTCAGTCATCTTCAGACTTCTTCAGACTGAAGAAGTCTTTTGGATGAAAGACGAAACGTGTCTACAGTTTTGTTTTTTTAACCCTTCCAGAGGACCTGACTGAATTTTTTTTTTAGATAAAATTGTATGGTTTCTCTAGAAACCATCATATCACAGCGGGTTTGGATGTTGTCAGTCATACAATGGGCGTTATCAGCTGTTATCATCCCCATATATAGTGGCAAAACTGTCCAATCTACCTCCTAGCATGTTTAAAAGAACGTTATCAGCGTTATCACTGTGAGTGGGCAGCGTGTTTCCGTAAACCCGGAAGTGTTGTGTTTTTCTTTTTTTCAGCTTATGTAACCGTTTTCCTAAACCTAACCAAGACCCTTTACTCTAAACCTAACCCCGTAGCTAAAGACGGAGCCTGCTGTCATCGCTTGTAACGGTGACAACGTACCTTTAAACTTACTAGGAGGTACAGGAGGGGCATTCTGACCGCTACGTATGGGGATGATAATAATAATAATAATAATAATAATAAATTCAATTTATACCACACTTTTCATTAATAAAAATCTCAAAGTGCTACAACAATAAAACAAGTGATAAAATCAAATAAAATCAATAATGGTATCAACTAAGATTAAAGACAGAATCATGTGGAGGCAGAATAGGCTTGCTTAAAAAGAAAAGTCTTTAAACCGCTTTTAAAGTCAACCAGTGACTGTGGAGCTCTCAGGCAGTCAGGGAGGGAGTTCCATAGGCGGGGGGCAGCCACACAGAATGCCCTGTCTAATAACTGATAATGGCTATTTAATGGTTGATAACATCCGAAGCGGGTGCATATCACCATCAAACTGGTTGATCCACTATGTGAGTAAGCCACTTGTGGGACTGAGTTTGTTGTAGCTCCTCACACTGATGAAGTTCTTTGGATGAAGGGCAAAACATTTCAACAAAAAAAAAAAAGAAAGAAAAAGAAACCTGACTTGTTGGATATCTTTAAAATGTTGCTCCAGGTCCATGTGTCTCACTGTGAAGCATCTCATCTTCTTTCAGCAACAGCCAGTCAGCGTCTCTGAACTGAGGAGAGTTGTTGGAGGATGATGTCCAGTTCTTGTCTCATGGACGATTCTGGCTATTCCAACTGTCATGGGGCTTGTTTGTTGGATTTTTTTGCTAAGTAGAAGCAAATGCTCTAAAACCCGTAAATACTTTTGTGCATTAATAGTGTCTTTCCAGATGTGTAAGCTGTCCATGCCAGAGGCATGAATGCACCCCTATACCATCAGAGAGGCAAGCTTTTGAACTGTGTACTGATAAGCGGCTATAGGCTGGAGGACGTGGTGTCTGTGGTTTCAAATGTCCATCTGACCTCAGAACAGT
>JBBPBX010004804.1:0-17925 GCA_038048925.1 Garcialebias charrua
CCAAGAGCACAGATAAAGTAACATATCACCAGTTAAAGTGATTATCCTGGTTAGGGATTTATGAGTAAAAGCTTCAGGGTAGAAGCTGTTCCTCAGTCCCGTGGTTCTACACTTAATCCTCAACCTCCTGCCTGAGGGGAGTGGGGCAAAAAGTGTGTGCTGGGTGATTGGGGTCCTTCATGATGCAGGTGGCCCTTTTCCTGCATCTGGAGGTGTAGATGACTGTTATGGTGGTGGGAGACTGACTGGTCTTTTTTTACATTTTCTGTTCAGTTCTCTCTTCTGCCTTTCCCATCCTGATAGGCTTTTGTTATATCCATTGTCTTCATTACTCCAGAGAAAAGATGAACGTGTTTTGCTCAGGAACAACGTTCGTTAAAGTCAATCCGAAAGAGCTATTGTAATTAGGGGTGCACCGATAATGGGCCGGCTGATTTATCTGCCCCAATTTCCTTAATTTGGGGAAATCGGCCAATGCTTGCACGATAAACCGATTTTACAGATTTCTTTAGTTTTAACAACAATTGTCTAAACTTCATTTATATTTCAGAGCACTACCTTGTGACCAGTTAAAACAAGTTTGTATTGTTTCTAGAATATTGTTCAAGGATCTGTTTTTCAACAAAATAAGATTGAAATTTGAAGGTGCATTGTGACCTTACAACATCTAATAGTGTTGCTTATAAAACTAAATAGGTGTTACGACCGAGAAACAGTCAAAACATATTCATGGACACTGAACACAGAAGAAGTTTTAACAGAAATTTTATTAACTGAAACTAAGGGCGACCAAGCTGGTGAGGTCCCTTCTGGCTTCTCCCACCAGGCCTGGAGCGTCTTCTCCTGGAACAGCGCCCTAAAAAAAAAGAAAAAAAAAAGAAAGAAAGTACAAAGTAAAGATGGATAGGTGAGTCTGGCCAAACATAAGAAAACGCCACCCAGGCAAACCCAACCCCAATATAGGGCCGTAGTGCTTCCCCAGGCGACGATCTACCTATAACCCAATAAGACCCTCACTAACCAAAAGTAAAAATACGAAATAAATACGAAAACTAGGCTACCAACCCTCACCTGTCAAAAGTACAAAATAAAAAGACAAAAAAGAGAAAAAAGCGATTAACAGTCCCTCTCACAGTGGACCACAGTTGTCCTCCTTTAGGACAGCTGAACAAACACTAAGGAGCAGGTGTGGCTTTCAGAAATGTTTATCAGAGCTCTGATTGTGCTTCTGCTGTTGGGTGTGTGTCTGATCATACACAAGATTTTAAGGTGTGTTCTACTGCATCCAGCTGCACGTGGGTGTGACGACGTGTCAGTTTCAGATGTACTGTTTCCTGTTGTCCTTTTTGAGTTGATTTTAATTAATTGTTTTTGGTGGTCTGTCCGGGCCTTGCATGGCCAGTAGAGCAAAAGATCTGGGAGTGTGTCTTGTAAGGGTGGACCAACCACTTTATTTTTTGTTTTGTTTGTCCTTATTTAGCCACCCACCTAGGTGACACCAGATGTAGCTTATAGCCACAAGCCTTCACGTCCTGGAAGCCTGACCCATTCTCATGTGTGTAGTAGGGCTGGGCCATATCATATCGTTACCGGTAATACCGGTATAAAAAGCTTGCCCGGGCAAAAACCTTATATCATGATATGCTAATTTCATGACGTAATACGTCAGGGCGCCCCGCTCCTTAACACCCTAGCACTTTAAAACAACTGCACACCTCCCCTCCACCAGTCTACTGGTGTAAAACGCTAATTAATTACTGCTAAAATGTTAAAAACAACGCGCGCGTCTCAATTTCTCTCCTCCCTGCAGGCACAGACAGCTGTCCCCTCCTCCCCCGCCCCGCTCCGCTCCGAGCAGCACCGAGCAGCTCGGTGCTGCGTGTCTCGCTGCGTGTCCCCGCTGTAAACTGTGTTACAAACACGCGCGGCTCCACATCACTCCATCAGAGACAGTTCAGTTAAAAAAATGAATCAGAGGAAGCATATGACACGTTCCTGCATGATGAAGCTGAAACATGAAGGTCAGCTGATCAACTTGTAGAAGTTACAGCTCATTTAAAGGAGCTGTATGTAACATTTTTTATAAACATATTTCTTCACTCTGCCACATCTCCTGACAGACTGATGTTAGCCAGGTAATCTCTGAAAAAAAAATACTTTAAAAATGATCTGTTATTTAGATTGAAAAAGTCTGCACAAAATATAGATTAAAAAAACCACCACAAAAACTAAAGTGCAGGTGTAGTTTTACTTGGAGACTAAATACTTTACTAAATAAAGTAATTTCAGTAAAATTACCCCTTGTTGTTTTTTAAAATTTTATATAATACTGCAAAGCAACATGTTAAGTTAATTTTGTCAAATAAATACATTTGATTTTTGTGGGGGGTTATATCACGAAATTTATCGTTATCGTGATAATACTCTGAAATATCACAATATAATTTTTGAGCCATATCGCCCACCCCTAGTATGTAGTGGTGTGGGAACCTGAAGTTTGTGGTCTTCTGCACTTACCGGGAGTTTGGTCAGCTTCTCCTTTGACTTGTGGGTTTGTGGAATATAGGAGTAGTTCTGGTTTAATGATTGGGAATAAAAGTGCCACATTTATCCACTAATAAATTGTTTATTTTACACTTGATTGAGTGACGTGGCATTTATTGGACTTACAGTTTACCGTATTTTCCGGAATATACGTCGCATTGTCCAATTATTGCCAAATAATTGGAAAAATCCATATACTGTATACTGTAGGTCGCACCCGAATATAGGTCACACCTATAGAGTCAGCCTCCCCACCATCACAGACATTTACACCTCCAGATGCAGGAAAAGAGCCACCTGCATCATGAAAGACCTCACTCACCCAGCACACTCACTCTTTGCCCCACTCCCCTCAGGACGGAGGTTGAGGAGCATCAAATGTAGAACCACTAGACTGAGGAACAGCTTCTACCCTGAGGCTGTTAGACTCATGAATAAATAAAAATAAAATAAAAAATAAACACTGCAAAATATCACATTGTGCTGATGCTGATCTGTTTTCTTGTTGCTGTGTTCATCTGTGTTCATCTGTGACCATCTGCTCATACAAACTCATGTTCGTGCTGCTGTTTATTCCCACTATATTAGGCTTAGTGTATTACTAGTTGATGTTTTTCTTAGTTAATTCTAGATGTTATTACTGTTTTTCTCTTGCATTTGTTGTTGGATGTAACTGGGACCCCGTGTACATAATCTCGTTTTCATCACATGTACCACATGCGGTGCAAATGACAATAAAGACTCTCTGACTCTCTGACTCTCAAAATGTGGACCGTGTTTAGCTCTGCTGCAAATGACTGCCACAGGAGCGCACAGCAAGGCTTTTAAGAAGATTAACACTTAAAAACAATTGTTTGTTTGATAAAAATTATAGCAAATATGTGTCTGAGCTGAACTTTTCTTTAATAAATGAATAATTTTAGCAGGATAAACACCTAAAAATATATATTTGTTAGCTGACATTATTGTAAGAGTGTGTCTCAGTTTAATTTTTGTTAATAAATGATTACAAATCAGCTTATTTTATAAAAAGCCATAAATAGGTCGCACCTGAATATAGGTCGCAGGGCATGCAAAAATGATAAAAAGCAGCGACCTATATTCCGGAAAATACGGTACACGTGTTTCTATTTTGATACATTATTTTTGTAATAAAACTTCAAAGACTGTGGCACAGTGGCTCAGTTGTTAGAGCTGTCGCCTCTCATCAGGAAGGTCGCTGGATTAAATCCCGGCTGGGGGATCTTTCTGGGTGGAGTTTGCATGTTCTCTCCGTGCAAATGTGGACTTTCTCCAGATACTCCAGTTTCCTACTACCGGTACATACCAAAAACATGCATGTTAAGCTGATTGATTGTCCCAAGGTGTGAAAGACAGAGTGAATGGGTGTGTCTTTTGTCTTTGTGTCCCTGTGATGGACCGGAGACCTGTCCAGGTTGTCCCCCGCCTCTCACCCAGGTGGCTGGATGGATGGATGGATGGATGGATGGAACTTCAAGGAAGAATGTGGTCTCCTCATTTGGATGAACATTAATTTGTTATGGTATGGAATTCCATGTCATTAAAGGGGACCACACATACAAAATTCACTTTTTAATGTTTTTTTTACTGAACTTTGGGTATGTACTTCATAAAAAAACAGTCCTAGTGCTAAAAAAATGCACCCAGTGGTTTATTTACTCTAAGTATATTTATTTATCTTTGATAGAAACACTCCGATTGCACTTCCTGCGGTTTGTGACGTCACAAACCGTAGCCACAACCCACACCAAACCTGAGTCCAGCCCCTCAACTAGCAACCCCTGGTGCGGCTCAACCCACTTCAGTATAAAAAACGTCACCGTTGCCGAGCAGTTTTGGAGCTGACCTGGCGGTCATTTATTTATTTATTCATTTATTTAGCCCCCGGGGGGGCTATGGGCTCAGCCCTGCTCCAGCCAGCAGCACATCTTGAGTAAAACCAGAATGTTTTATTACCTTGTTTGAATGAACTCTGTCTCGTTGAAACTGTGCACACACACTCTCGCGGTTTGGACTTGTTTCTTATATGATGAAGGACTGCTTTTGCACAACTGTCAGTTTGGTTGAGCGGTTACGACACTTGAACGCCACGCAGGAGAGCGGAGTTCGCATCCTGTCAACGGCATCTTTTTTTTTCCCCCTTTTTTTTAAAGCCTTTTGTTTCGGTGAAATCGGGGTGAGACTAGATATATACATCGACATAATAATACTTTATAATTGTTATTTTTACGTTTTAGTTCAATTTTTAGTGTAATAGCGATCGCTCCCAACGCGCAGCCGGCAGAAAACTGTGCACACACAACACTCTCTCGCGGGGCGACAGTCTGTACCATCAAGCACCACTGATCGATATATTTTCAGATTAGCAACTTATTTATTTTAATAATACCTTTCACTTCATCAAAATCTAATCAAAACTCCAGCGTTCTAAAAGTAGGTGGTTGTATGTATTTCTTATACGATGAAGGACTGCTGTTGTTCAACTGAACCTGTAGGTCAGTGAGTTAATACACTGGTGTCGCACCCAAATGACCGGGGTTCGCGTCCCGGCCACGGCATCTTTTTTTTTTCTTTCGGAGAGATCGGGCTGCAGTTAGCTGCTGGCTTTTGAGGACAGTGTGGGTCCGGTCCGGTCAGAGGTTAGGTTGCCTCATACGGATAAATTAACTGGAAACACTCTGTGAAGTTTGCGTTTGTCTGGATTGGATGTGCAACCGTGGACCAAAGCGCCGCATGCAACTAGCAGGAGCTACGCGGGCTGTTTGTTACCGAAGGAGGAGGAAGAGCTCGGATTCGGGAGGGCATGATAGGAGCAGCTAATGGCGGCGCACACAAACAGCTTTCAGTAAGTTATCTTTTACAGTTAGTTATCTTACACAGTTATCTTACACAGCAAACGCCTCACTCGGAAAGCCCACTGCATGGCAGGTGATCCCACACACCCACTACACAGCTGCTTCAGACTGCTGCCATCAGGGAGGAGACTGAGGAGTCTCCAGGCTCGAACCAGCAGACTGAGAGACAGCTCTGTTCATCAGGCAGTCAGGATGCTAAACACTCTGCCTGCTCTGCCCCCCCTCCCATTTGAACTGCCTTAACACTAAAACTTTCTCACACATTACCACAAAACACAAAGATTTTAACACTGGACTCTGTGTCATCAAACGGGTTATTCACTAAACTCTCGGTCATGTGCTCATACAGTTTGCACTACTTCTCATACTTGCACTAATGTTTGTATTACATCACTGCCTATAATCATAATACTGTTTACATTCTCTGTTTACATTTATTAATACTGTTTACTTTTATTACTACTGCTTACATGTAATTACTACTGTTTACATTTACACTACTCTAATATCTACACCACTGCTGATACATATACAGTGTGCTCTGAACGGTCTTATTTAGGGATGCCCAATGTGCCTTACTGCATATGCCACTTTTTGCCTCTATAACAACATCAACTACTACCTCATACATATACTGTGTACATTAACTCATACGCTGCTTTGCCACTTTGCAAATGTCAATGCTAGAAACCTTTAGTTTATTTTAGTTATACTTTTTATACTCTTTTTTTATACTAGTATGCAAAAACTCAGGACAGTATTATGTTCATTAAATGTTTAATGTTTTAGTTTTAGAGTTGGTGTAAATTTTCATACTCTTATACCACTATGCAAAAAACTCAGGACAGTGTTAGTTTTACTATTTTATGCTTATGTCTATTATTATATGTTTCAGTGTTTCAATGTTTAGATGTTTACTGTTGCACCGAGGGACTGAGAGAAACGCAATTTCGGTCCTGTGTATGTCCTGTACAGTACATATTGCAGATCTGACAATAAAGTTGACTTTGACTTTTTTTAAGCTAGCACTAACAGTAAGTAAAACGAGTAATAAAAAAAGGCTAATTTTAAAACAACAGATTTGAGATACTGGCAGTTACAGAGGGCGGAGACAGAGTTTTGACGGGCGTGGACTTCAGAGCTCATTATCATAAACAGCTCGTTTAGAACGGAAGTTAGAAATGGCAGAATTAAAAAGGGTATAATTTATTATCTAAGAATTATTTTTTGTATTAAATTGAATGAACGGGGTCTGGATAGCACACAGACATACCATAAAAATTTAAAAAACCAATATGTGGTCCCCTTTAACAGATTCTACTTCAGGGACTTAGTTGAGTATTAAAGGTGATCATGTCAATTAATCTGTTGCTGGTCAGTAAACTGACCTGCTGGTGTCTCACTTTAACGAGTGCTAAACAAGTAAATAAGTGTAGTAAAATGAGGAGCAAGTGTCACCCTCCTTCCTCCATTTAACTCTTAATACACTTGCTCTCTTTTTGCAGATACTTTTGTTCTGCTAGTTTCCTGATCCAGTTCATGAAAATAACACAGGACAAACTAATTTCTCGCTGTTTATCATGTACATCATGAGTGTTTGCTGAAGTTTGGTCTGACTCAGACTGAGTAGTCTGGATCAGACTCTTTCCTTCTGTTTAGATTATAATTAAAACTCTGGTGTGGAAGTCTTACTGTAGCCAAGGTGGTTTTTCAAGCAGCAACACGATGTAAATCTGCGTGAACAAAGTTTGGCAATATGTCAAAAGATATAAAATTTTGTTTTTGTAATCCTGCTGCTGACTAGTCTCCATTGTTTTATTACATTTACCGGTAGTTGTTCGTGTTAAAATGCTTACAAAGCGCTGATGTTTTTTCCAAACTTTTAAAAATCCATATATTTTTTGAACTTTGACTTCTTTTTACCGTAATTGTTTTTATGAAAAGTATAAATCTTGAGTAACGTGTTGTGCTTTTCTTTACACTTTTGTTTGCTGCTTTTTTGTGTTTCACTTTTCAGCCTCTAGAGTGCAGTACAGCTTAACTTTTCATGTAACTCTATTTAAAACTTCTTAACTAAGGACAACGTCTCTGCAGAATAAAATACTTTGGCCATTGACCAGAAGATTTAGCTTTACATGCAAAAAAATATATATACATTTTTTAAACATTTGTTTATATAAAAAAATAATACAACAGAACTGAAAAAAGTAATAACTAAAGTTTGACAGCAGATTTTTTTGTTAATTATCTAATAATTTCCTAAATACTCATACTTTACATTAAATTGAACTGCCATATTTTGATGCTCCTTGTTTTGGAAGTTTAAACTTGACCTCGAGTGGATCCGTCTCTGGTTCACTGGTACCATGCTTTATCATGAGTACCAGATGGTTGCCATTATCACAAGCAGCAGCCACTAATGTGAGTCCAGCAGTATGCAACTGAAGGAAGCTCTTTAAGCATGATCCTCTACCATGCCACTCATTAATCATACTTGGGCGACTTGTCTTGCTGTCTTAATTAACAATTGAAACTCAGAGGCATTAATTTTTGAATGGTCACATCCAATAGGATCTTGGGGTTTGACTTTGAGCTGGCTATTAATTTTGGGGTTCATAAAGTTTGATTTCTGCTTCAACAGGCCTTGGTACTTTGTTAAGAATAGATGGTTAGAAATCTCAAGCTTGTAGCAGCAGTCTTGTTTAGGTGGTAGTAGTTCAAATAGTACCGTATTTGCTGGTATATAAGTCACACTTTTTGCAATTTCAAGTCCTGTGATTTTTACACCGAAGCAACGAATATACGTCCCCCCCCCCCCATATTTATAACCCAATTTTTGGCTGAGATCTGACTACAGTATTACATTCATTCTGAATATTAAACATTACCATCTGCAGCCGCTAGAGGGCTCTCGAGCATTATGTAAAGCCAAGTGTCTCATTAATAGGTAAAAGTGGCTATTAATGTGACACTTGGCTTGCCATACAAAGCCACCTTCGTCTCGCTCCGGAAAACATCAAATCAGCTGCATTTCTCCACCCAGGTGAATTGCAGCTGATTTGACCATTAAAGTGCATTTATTAAGAAAAAGTTAAACTGAGACACACCTTTACTATAATTTCAAGCAAACAAATGATTGCTTTTAAGGGTTAATTTTGTTAAATTCTTGTTGTCCTCCTGTGCATGCTCCCGCGGCCGCCATTTGGCAACCAATCGATTTTTTGGCACACCACCGGCCCACGTTTCCGGGTGGTCATCAGTGGCACACAATAGAGGTGACTTATACGGCAAAGCGGAGTGTGCGGCGGCAATTACGGTAGTTGTAAAAGGTTACTTCTTTTTAGGGGATACAACTAATATCAAGACCTCATTAGAGGATTTTAATTTTATTTAGTAAAAATATTGTAGTAAAATGAAGAACTAGAAAAGAACCATGTACTGATTAAAAAAGTTCCACCAGCAGTAGATATGATGCCGTCAACACAACATGCAGTGTTTGTAGTAGTAGGGCTTGAATTGGTACCAGCTTGTTCTAATATCTGAATTAGATGTGGGATCTGCAGATGGTTTGTATAATTCTAAACTGTGCAAGTTACAGCAGCATTATCAGAATCGGTGGTATAGTAGAACTGGTTCAGTGCTGTGAACACAGTTGGCTTAAGGTGTATCTGATCAAAGCTACAGTTTTTGGATTAGTCATCAGTCAGATTGATTTCAGCAGCATGACACTCAGCAACCTTAAAACAGCTTATTTAAAATAGATTAACATAAAGATAACAAAATGAATGTCATATCAGAGGAGTGGTGAGATGCATACTTACTGATTAAATAAGAGGACTAGACAGTTGCTCAAAGTATTCCTGATTAGTCATCACAAAGTTGTAGGTTTCTTGGTGCAACGTGGACGTCGGTGTTCCAATAAGCAAAGTTAGAGGAAAAAACAATGTTGCTGAATAAACAAATCTTATCACTTCTTTCTAATAATCTTTAAGCTTGACTTTTAACTTCTTTTCACCTTTTTTTGGCTGATTATCTTGAAGCGTCTTGGTTATTGTCATCTGTACAGTATTTCTAGTACTGTATTGCAACATGCCTTACAGAGGGTCATAGTTGAACCTTTTAAACTCGGAGGGGATTTAACATTTAAGATGTTGTCTTTGGCAGGGAATGAACGTGACAGTTTGCCTCACCAAGAGGGTTGAAAAATGTGCAATATTTTTGATTTTCATCATAATACAGTAAAGCAAACATTTTTATCATTAAGTTTAGAAAGAGATCTGTACTGATTTTTTTTTAAAAAGAAGAAGCAAAACCATAATTGGGTCAATACTTTAATTATTAATGAATCTGTTTAAGGCTAAACACAACTCAGGAAGTCTCAAATATTGACTGAACAGTTTCACTATAAGCTCAACGTGAGCTTAAAAATAAATTAGTTTTTGAACAGGTCAGTTATTTTAATAAATCAAAACCCCTCCTATAACTGACACATTTATTATCCCTCTTTCTGGACAGTCTGTGGACGGTTTCTTGCACCTGTTAACAAAGTTTTGGTGCCAGACCATCAACTATATTTCAACTAGAACTGCTTTTTTCCACCTGTGTAATATCACTAAAATTAGAAACTTCTTATCTAAAAATGATGCAGAAAAACTGGTTCATGCATTTGTCACACAACTATTGCAATGGTTTATTATCTGGATGTCCAAATACTTCTTTAAAAAGTCCTCAGTTGATCCAAAATGCTGCTGCCAGAGTTTTAACTGGAGTTAGTGGGAGAGATCATATCTCTCCAGTTTTAGCTTCTCTCCATTGGCTCCCTGTCAAGTCCAGAATTTAATTTAAAATCTTACTTCTAACCTACAAAGCTCTCAACAACCTAGCTCCATGTTATATTACAGATCTTATTCATGAATGTTCAAGACAAAACAACTGGACTTTTCTGTTACAAATAAAGTCCAGTGGTTTTGTCTTGAACATTTTTGAATTTATCATGTCCTGGATGACTGAGAATCTTCACCAGCATACATATCCTATTGTTCCATATTTTCCTAACAGAGCACATAGCTCTCACACTGCAGGCTTACTTATCTGCACTGTGTGTTGTACAGTATTGTTTTGCACGTTATGTTCTGTGTTGTACCGTGATCCTGGAGGAACGCTGTTTCAATATGTACTTGTACATAGCTGAAATGACAATAAAACCTCTCTGACTCAGTGACTCTGACTCGCGATTCCTAGAGTTTCTAGAAGCAGAATGGGAGGAAGATCGTTCAGTTATCAGGCTCCTCTCTTGTGGAACCAACTTCCAGCATCTGTCCGTGAGGCTGACACATTGTCTAGTTTTAAGACTGGGCTTAAGACTTTCCTTTTTGATAAATCCTATAGTTAGGGTTGGCTTGTTATGCTGCTAAAGGATTAGACTGCTGGAGGACAAATTGACCTCATTTCCTTAAATGAATTGTTCAAATTGAACACGTAGTTTTCATTTTATACTATTTCTGTCTTAACGTGATTCTTGACCTGCCATTGTGTATCTGTTCCTCTCAAACCCAGCCAGTCGAAGCAGATGGCCGCTTGTCTTGACACTGGTTCTGCTGGAGGTTTCTTCCTCATGAGGGAGTTTTTTCTTTCCTCTGTCGCCTTCCTGCTTGCTCAAGATGAGAGTTCTGTGATGGAGTTTAACTCAAAGCAATCTGCTCCTCTGATAATTAATGTTAAATTATTATTTTTTACATATGAATGTTTCTGTTCTGTGCCCCGAGATGACTTCTGTTGTGACTTTTCTGGGCTGATGTGCGTTGCTTTGTGTCAGGTTGGATCAGTAGAAGATGGTGTAAAGATCTGTTTTCCTGGAGTCTGTTATCTTTGCATGTGTGCCACTGCCTAAAGTATACTGTGCAAACTTGGTTTATTGGAGGAAATACACTGATTATTCTTATCTTCCAAATAATCTTCAATCATTTTGATACCTGAAAAAACTTTTTATCCTGCTGCTGATGGTAAAGGGTCCAGATTTATGATGAAAATCAGCCACATGGTCACTAGAAGTTATGAAATATGTAAAAATAACAATCAAATATTGATTTTGTGAGGGCAAAAAACAACAAATCAAATTAATAATTTACTGCTCACGGTGTCATTGTACTATCCCACTGGATAAATATACTTTTATATAGAAATATCTTTATGTATTTTTCATCTTAATTCTGTTTACAGTTCAAATGCTGACTTCAGGGAAGACAATAAGTGCATATTAGTTCACATCTGAGATCCCCAACCACAAGGCCAAGGGCCATAAGTTTTAGAAGTTGCATGTCTCTAGACAGGAAAGACTATATGTGATGCTCTGTGTACCGCTGAGATGAAATATGAGAAAGTTGACCTCATTTTTGGGGATTCATGGGTATGTGAGACGGTCACCATCAGCCGAGGAGAGGAAGACGAGGTCTCATGTTGCAGTTGTTCTACACAGCAACAACAACACAAGCTGTACAGGCAGCAGGGAACAAAACTGTGCTCAGCAAAAATGGACCCTGTCAAGTTAACGTTTGTGCTGTAAATTAAATTTGTGTTCTGGTCAAAATGACAATGTAGAATCAGAAAAAAATACTGCAGATGGAAGCTAAAGATAGTGCCCATTGTTTGGTTTAGCATGAGTTAGACATTAACTGAGACTATTCCACTTATTGACATATTGATATGTTGTCTGGATAATACACCTTAAAAAAAGCATGAGCACATCAGATAATGTAAAATAATGTAAATAATTGGACTCATGCATGTCTGTTCTGACTAAAATGTTAGATTATTTAACACTGAGGATTTTCCTTCACTGCTCTGCATTTCTAGGCATTCTGGCTTCAACGTTACCGGTAATTAACTTCCTGTCCGTGTTCTTACACTTAGGTCATTTAGCAACACTGGTGTTTTGCCTGTTTACATGAGGTGTGGGACAGATGTCCCTAAAGGTAAAATTAAGGTAGTACTACCGGTAGTTGGCAAACCGCATTGTGAAGGGAATCTCCTGAAAATATTGCATTGTTCAGAGGGGGTTCTTGATTTACTCGCTTGAGTCGCAGAGGCTTTGTTTTGCCACGCAACTTTTTAAATGTAAAAAAAAAAAAGTGCAGCAACAATTTCTGGGGTCTTTGGGTCCTCCCCCAGAAAATTTAGAATAAAGTAGATGTGATTTCCTGCATTTTGGTATATTTTAACAATTTGTTAAACTTGGAAGATCAACATCATCAGGTCAGGACTCTGCAGTCTACACTCATCTCCACGCCAGCGGTCACTCTTTCAGGGATGAAGATGTTCACATCCTTGATAGGGAGGAACGATGGTTTGAGAGAAGAGTAAAGGAGGCCATCTTTGTGAAAAGAAACCGTCCATCATTAAACAGATGTGGAGGCTTTGTGTTCAACTGTCCCCCTCTTACAATGCTGTTATTGCTAGTATCACTCAGCCCTCTATGAATATCAGCCCTCTATGAATATCAAACAACTATCACAGGGTGTTAACGATCCATCGTTAGGCTGATGGTCCTACTTAAGGTTTGTTTATACTTCATGCAAGACGTGCGGCTGCGGCCCAGCAATGACGTACCGTATTCGCCGGAGGAAAATATGCTCCGGTGTTTAATCCGCTTTGTCCAATTATTAACAATAAACAAGAAAAAAACGTACACAATACGCCTCGGAGTTTAATACGCGTCATCACCACGCGACGCGTCAGCGCCTCATTTGCCCTAATCAAGATGGCGGCGACAGAAGCAAGCGAGTACGAAGATCTTCACAAGGAAACACGGTAAAACAATTATTTCTTTGCGAGAAAAAATATATTTCTTAGCTGACTTCATAGCAGACGGGCTCCTGAGCTTAACGAAATGTTCAAATCAGCTGGATTTTTAAAAAAAAGTTCGCTGAATTTTAGGCAGGCGCCAGGCGGGTCAAACCGGACGCTTTCTTTCTTTAAATTTAGCTAAATAAACGCTTAAAAAATATATTTCTGAGCTGACTTAATAGTAGACGTACTCCTGAGTTTAACGAAATGTTCAAATCAGCTGGATTAAAAAAAAAAAGTTCGCTGACTTTTATGCAGGCGCCAGGCGGGTCAAACCGGACGCTTTGTTTCTTTAAATTTAGCTAAATAAACGCTTAAAAATATATTTCTTACCTCACTATAGCAGACGGGCTCCTGAGCTGAACCAAATGTGAAATCAGCTGGATTTAAAAATCCGCGGTGTGGTTTATGAGTGGTATCTTGCAAACAAAAACAGCTACATCCACAGCAGGGAGCGGGCAGCGACAGTCATCAGTCCGAACAAAGGAGGCTTTTTTCGGATACAGCAAGTAGAAACTTCTGGAAGTGGCCCCTCTTCCTCTTCACTCTCTGAGTCCTCTGCTGGCTGCTGCCTACAGCGCCTCTATAGCGGCCGAAATTGGTACTGCACCATTTTCGCCAAAAATGAAAAACGAAGAATCAGAGCGAAAAATGAGTCTAAAAATATGGGAAAAAATCCATAAATAATACTCTTCTGTGTTTAATACGCTGGACATTCAAATGAGCAAAAATACTGCGTATTATAGTCTGGTTTTTACGGTAATTGCGTGTGTGTCACCGACCGCATTGAGTGTTTATACTTGCAAAAGACGTGGGGGATACATTATAGTAATCCCTCCCTCTTTGCTCCCACTGCATACATCACGCGCACTCCCACTGTATGTTTTATCAGGACAAACGGATTTAATATAATGATAGGCTCCATTACCTCGATTTGTGAGTCCGTTATGTCGGCTGTTGTAATGTTTGTAGTCGTCCCCCGGTGTTTAATGTATGTGTCCAGCCACTGCAAAGACAGGTATAACGGAGGAACTGGATTGGTCCCGCCAGGATCCCCGCTCCGGACCGCCTCGGCGAGTTTCTCTTCAAAACTATCCATGTCAAAGCAAAAACAAAAACCGGCTTCTGGAAGAGTAGCGGGTACATGGGCGTAGCCAGGATTTTATGAGGGGCGGTTCGTTTAAAGGAAATGTGGACCTTGAAAGATAAACACGCCTCAGTGGTTCACTGGAAACGCGTCGGGTTGCCACTCCAAACCTTATCTAGACTCGGGTTCGATTCTCACTTGGTTGAATTTATTTTACGTTTGTCTTTTATTGGATAAAAAAAAAGGAGTTTGTGTTAACCACAGGCATATTAACTACTTTTTTTTCAATCATCCAACAAAAGACAAACGTAAAATAAGTTCAACCAAGTGTTGAACTTATTTTACATTAGTCTTTTATTGGATTTAAAAAAAAAGGAGTTTGTGTTAACCGCAGGCAAATTAACTCCTTTTTTAAAATCAAATAAAAGACAAACGTAAAATAAGTTCAACCAAGTGTTGAACTTATTTTACGTTTGTCTTTTATTGGATAAAAAAAAAGGAGTTTGTGTTAACCACAGGCATATTAACTCCTTTTTTTATCCAATAAAAGACAAACGTAAAATAAGTTCAACCAAGAAAGAATTGAACCCAAGTCTAGATAAGGTTTGGAGTGGCAACCCGATCCAGTGAACCACTGAGGCGTGTTGCGTTATCCAGGTCAACTTTTCCTTTAAACGAACTGCCCCTCATAATATCCCTAGACGGGACTTCATAGGCAAAGTGGGCTGTTCGTTCGAACCCCGCAAACCCCCTCTCACTACGTGTGTGCGCGGATAGCGGTATGATACAAACAAAAAACGGCCACAAACTTTGAACCAATTACACGCTCCGGGCCGCATCCTCCGCGTCTCGCAGTTCTTACTGGGGGCAATGTATAGGACAGCTGTCACCGGGGGATCGCAGCAGGAGTGCAGACTGAAGTTGCGCAACTTTTTTTCACTCAACGGGGGGTAAAAGACGTGCGACAAGAAGTCTAATGCCTCATCCTCACCTAAAGCATATTGCGCTTCCAAAAATCTCCAAACGCACTGTACTGGCTGCTTGTCAACAGATGACTGTCCTCATCTAACGCGTCTGCAGTGGGAGGAGGAGCGTGTTGGTCCTCTTCCGGTGGGGTGTTTGTTTATTTCCGGTCTCAGAAAAATGGCGGACGCAATACGAAGAATTGCCTTGTTGTACTATCTACAAAGCAGCAACACGCAGACGCCGTGCACAACGACGATTCTGGATTCACCCCACATTAGAGAGGCGTCATGGATTCGGTGAATTTCACCATCTGATCCAGGAGCTGCGCGCAGACGAGGAGCGCTTTCAGCGGTACTTCCGTGTCACCCGCGCCCAGTTTGACGACCTGCTGTAAGTTTCTCCTCCATGTTTACCTGTTTACATGTTGCGTGATCACATGGCAGAGTCTCTCCTGATTGGTCCTGATTGTTTGCTGCTGAGCAGCGAGCTGAAGCGAGCTGTGGAAGCACGGCATTCCGTGCTTCCACAGTCGCTGCTCGGATGCGACGCGGGAGTAGGAAACAGCTGCTGCTCACTTTCGCGCTGCTTGTATGCTGTAGATGCGCCGCGACACGACCCGCTGCTCCAAGATTCGCGTCCCCATAGACTTCAATGTAAAGTGGCTGCTTCGGCTGCGCGAGATGCGTGCGGTGGGGATCCAGCATCAGATTCATAACTGGCTGTGAGCATCATACCCACCACTGCACCCTGTATTCACTGGTTAACTGGTCATCATTACCTTCACACAGACTTTTCCACTGGTACATTTTCATCTTTATATCACTTCTTGGCCTGCTGCCTTCATACATCTCCTCCTACATGTCACCACATGAGTGCAGCTACAGCGTGCACTCTCAGGACATGATTACATGCAGTATCCCCTCAGTGAGGACTGAATTTGGCAAAAGGGCCTTCTCTTATTCCACTCCTGTTTCCTGGAATATATTGCAAAAAGATCTGAAGCTCTTCACTTAGACCTCTATAAGAGACTTTAAACAATTAAGTTCAATGTAAAACCAGCACAGACATGTTCCTGTTTTTAGTATTTTACCCCATTTCATAATGCAGATTGTTTTTATTTCATTTTATATCACTACTTTTCATTTGATATGCTTTTTATGACTGTTGTGTACCTCATCTGTGTTCTTTGTTTGTTTAAATCAGGTCTCTCTTGAACACGAGTCGTCGTGACTCAATGAGACTAACCTGTATAAGTAAAGGTTGAATGAAAAAAAAAAAAAAAGACTAAAACTCCATCATCAGCATAAATCTGGCATGAAACGCAGCGAGTGATATGCATTCCTTCAACAAATGCTCTACTACCACGTCGCTGTGGTTCTGCGCCCACAAAGACATTTTTCCAAAAGGTAGAGTCAGACCTCCCCATGTCTGTCCTCCAACCCTCCAGCTATGAACTAAAGGTTGCCAAAGTGTCTGCCACTCGCTGCTTATCACCCACTTCTCCCCACCTCGAGTTCATCCCCTCTGTGGGGTTTCAAATTCCCCTCATCTTTCTTGTGTTCTGGGCTCATGAAAAGAAATCCATCTGCCCTTTAGGGGGAAGAGTAAAAAATAGTCCTGCTGCTCTGATCAGACAGAAAAATGGATCGGGGTCTTTAGGAATGAAGAAAGGTGGAAAGTAAAGCGTTCAGAGGAGCACCAAGGTGGAGATGCATGGAAACATTAAGCGAGACGGAAGCAGTTATGAATAGATGGGTTGAAAGGAGGAAAGCAAAACGAGAGAAGAGTTGTTTTTAATGAAAGTGTGATAGAGAAGAAATCCAGGGAAGAAACGCAGGAGGAAGAGGATGGACAGATGATCCCTATGAGGGCATCCCCTGCTGCCTCTCCTCTCCCCATTTGGAGAGGCTCCTATCATCATGGGGTGGGGAGAGCCAGGATGAGGTGGGGGATCTATTTATACCCACTGCCTTCATTATTTATTAATGAGCCGGTGTTTAGTCAGACCTGGGGTGCTGTTTAATGTATGATGAACGTCGCTCTCCGGGGACCTTTCTCCTGCTCCGTGCCCTGCACTTTACATAACCGACACCGACTGAGGGGGCAGGGGAGGAGTTGGACACATTGGCCAGGGGTGAGGCGGGGTGTGTAATTGAATGTGTGTGCAGACGAGAGGATTTGCCCTCTCGTGGTGCTGAGTGGGGTGCACATGAGAAGGTTGAACCAGGGGCCACACGGAGGTTCCTGCGTCTGTCTGAGCCGCCAAGAGAACCATCAGAACAGCAGAGAACCACAGTTCTGCTTTTTATTCCTTTTAAACATATATTTGAGGGATGAACAAACAAAATGTCAGAGCATGGAACATCATTTTGCAGATTTCAACTACACATTTTGAAGGCTACAGATGCACGGCTCAAAACTCACATCTGCTTCAATCCTCTAGGCCCGACCCTGGCCCCTGAGGAACACCATCCTGCATGTTGTAATTGATCCTCTGTTCCAACACACCTGATTTGAATGAAGTAATTAAATCACTGAATCAGGTGTGTTGGAACAGAGAAACAGCTAAAAGGTGCAGGATGGTGTTCCTCAGGGACCAGGACTGGGAAC
>JBBPBX010004804.1:32651-57502 GCA_038048925.1 Garcialebias charrua
CAATAAAGGAAACTGTGTATTTAAGCAATATAATATAAAAAGGTAAAAAAAGCGAGAGAAATCTGCCATTAATCTAGGAAAAAATTTTACTTTTTGCCCCCCTCCCCACCGTTGGCAAATGGTTTAGTCCAATGTGTAGGAGGAACTACGCGGTCACAGGCTCCAGCTGAGCCACTAGGTGGAAGTGAGTTGTGTGTCACTGCTGCACAAACTACTAACTTCCAGTAAGAACACGTCTTGAGCATCAAAAACGCTCCCAACGCACGGTGTTGGCTGCTTGTCAACAGATGGCTGTTCACACCGAAGACGCACAGTGGGAGGGGCGTCTTGGTCCTTTTCCGGTCGGGTTTGTTTCGTTTTTTGTACACCGGGCAGATAAAATCAGCTGTTCGTGAGCCTCGTTACTACTTGAGTGGGTTTTCTACGAGCCGAACTGCAGCTCCGAAAGTCTTTGTTGAGATTAAAACTTTTTTTTAATGTTTGGGGTGATTGTACGCTCGAGCGGACAGCGGCAACTGTAAAAATGCCAAGTTTCTTACCGGAGGCTGGTTTCTTCATGGAGGCTCGTTGGGCTAAGTTTAAAAAGTCACCAAAAAAAGTCCCGTCGTCATTGCGTCATCACATAGCAGAGTCTCTCCCGATTGGTTGCTGCGACGCGGCGAGCAGCCAAAGTTCAAATATTTGAACTTTGGCTGCAGCTTCTTATGACGCGTTGCGTTGCCGGAAAAGAACTGCCGCGCTCTGCCGCACTGCTCGAAATGCTCAAAACACGCCGCGTCACGCTTCACCGCTCCTTGCCGCTCCTCCACATAGACTTTCAATGTAAACCGGCTGCTTCCGCTGCCCGAAACGCGTTTGGTGGGTAGCCGGCTTAAGAGTTTGAAACGTGGGGGGAAAAGGGGGGGGGCACTTGCAACGGACAGCCTGACTCGCGACGAAAGAGAGACAGAGCAGAGCAGCTGATGGTAGATAGAGAAAAGAAAGAACCTGCCTTTATCTAACAACTTAAACTTACAGCCTTTTAAAATAACAAAATAAAATATTAATATTTTTCTAGAAAAGCCTTGGTTTTTGGAGTACAGTATGAAGTTTAAGTTATGAAACCACTTACTTCCAGGTTATATTGTTATAAACAGCTTCCAGAATGTTATTTTGCTTGTAATATTTTTAATACATGCCTTAATTCATAAGAAAATTACTGTCTACCAAGTCTCTGGCAGCCTTCGTAATAATCACAATTAAATACTGTTAGGCATAAATAAGCTTCAGTTGTTTAATAAGTGCTTATTCTCCATTACAAACAGTGTTTGTGCTTTTTAATAGTTAACCAAGTCAAACAATGTCAGAAAAGAGAAAAAATGACATCCAATCATTTTTAGACCAGTTTTTTTATTGTTGTGTTGCACAATACAGTACTGTACATGTTAATATACTTCATTTATTTTTCTCTTTTGCATACACGTTGTAATTTAGATTTCTCCTCTCTTGTATTAAGAGACAACAAATCAATGTGTATGTGTAATTTTATTCATTAAAGTATTTTTTCTCCTTGAAAACTGTTTTCTTTTTAAGCTTTAAGATTTTGGGAAGGTGTTGTACCAGATAATCAGTGACACTGACCACAGCAATCTATGAATACAAGCCAAACTGAAATTTAAACAATATTTAGAGGGGACCTTTCTTTTCACTGTTCTTTTCACTGTTATGCCGACGATACACAGCTCTACATCAGGACTGGAGCATCCTCATCTTCCACCTTGTCATCTCCATCTTCACTCACTGCCCTCTCTGCCTGCCTGGAGGCAATTAGGGCATGGATGAATCAGAACTTTCTTCAATTAAACTGCTCCAAGACTGAGGCCATACTGATTGGCACCCCTCACCAGGTACAAACATCTCCTATAACAACACTTTCCTTTTCTGGACAAGACATCCCCCTCTCCACCTCTGTTACTAATCTTGGAATAAAAATGGACTCCAATCTTACATTTGAAAATCACATTAAGCATCTGTTTAAAACTTGCTTCTTCCATCTTCGAAACATCTCCAGACTTCGCCCATCCCTAACTTTTTCCGATGCTGAGAAGCTCGTCCATGCTTTTGTCTCCTCCAGGCTCGACTACTGCAACTCCCTGTTTATTGGAATCCCTGGCAAAAACCTTCAGAAACTTCAATATATTCAAAACAGTGCAGCAAGGATCTTGTTGAGAGTTCGTAAATTTGAACATATTACGCCCATTCTCCATAACCTTCATTGGCTTCCTGTCGCCTACAGAATTCAGTACAAAACTGCTCTCATTACACATCAATGCTTACACGGAACTTCACCAGATTATCTGAAGGATATTCTTATTCCATACTCATCCACCCGTTCGCTGCGGTCACAGAACAGTAATCTCCTTCACATTCCGAGAACCAAATTAAGGACCATGGGTGACCGGGCTTTCAGTGTGGCTGCCCCCCGCCTGTGGAACTCTCTTCCTGACTGTCTGAGAGCCCCACAGTCTGTGGTTGACTTTAAGAGCGGCTTGAAGACCTTTCTTTTCAACCGAGCATACTCTACCTCCTCATGATTCTACTTTTGATCTTAGCTGATACTGTTATTGATTTTAATTGTTTTATTATTTGTTTTATTGACATTTAATTCTGTTGCACCTTGTAGCACTTTGAGATTTTCATTAATGAAAAGTGTGTTATAAATTGAATTCATTATTATTATTACCTATTTTGCAAAATTCTCATTTTGCCACTTGTCATTATTTGTCGTCTATTGCAGTGTTTTTCAACCTTTTTTGAGCCAAGGTACAGTGTTTTCATTGAAAAAATCCCGAGGTACACCACCAACCAAAATTGTAAACATAGATACACTGTATCCGCCTACATTACCACTACCGGTGTATGAATGTCTGAATGAATGGGTGGATGGCTGGTATTGTAAAGCGCTTTGGGGCTCCTCAGAGGGGGCTGGAAAGCGCTATATAAATAAGCTCAATTTACCATTTAGCATTTACATTAAATATATAGTCATTCTTATCAAAGTGTCTTGAATAGGAATGAAATTAACACAAAAATGTATTTTTATCATGTTCTATATTTCTTATTTCAAAGTGCACTTAACATGAAATTGCACTTAACATGCCTTCAAATATACCTGAACAGTGCCACACCAATGTGGTCTTAAAATTAAAGAGGATGAAACTGCACTTAACATGCCTTCAAATACACCTGAACAGTGCTACCATTCTCTCTACATTTTACTCACTTAGTGTGAAACCTGTGCCTGTTTGGATGAACACAAAGCTGATATTCTGGCAGGAATTGAAGAAAAACACACACAAAGCTCTTCCTCAACAGCTTTCAGTCTCTCTCTGCTTTTAGTTTTCATGGCAGTTAGGCTGGAGAAGCTCACTTTGCACAGATATGTTGTGGAAAATGGGAGCAATGTCAAAATAGCTAAAAGTAAATCCAAAAGAGATGTAAGCCTTACTGTACAGTCTCACGTTCACGGTTTCTGCCTTCTTCTGATTTCCACTTGGGCCTTCATCTGGGTCCGTATTTTGTCCAGGGACCAGACCGGATTTAGTATTTTTTCTTTTGAAAAAGTTTTCCATCGCTGTTTGTTTGAGAAGATCCTCGCTGTTGGTTTGTTTTGCTCACGTCACGTTCATGCACCGCTACTTCTCTTGTTTTAATGTGCGACGCTATGCTCTATACTGCCACCTATCGCGCGGTAAGGAAATTACACCAGTTAATAAAAATTTCATAATTTACTAATTTTTCACGGCACACCAGACGATCTCTCGCGGCACACTGGTGTTCCACGGCACACTGGTTGAAAAACACTGCTCTAAATAGCTTCATTTCATTTTCAGAGTTTCTATCGGCCAAATTGTGACATCAGATGCTTAGAAGATTCTTCCTAATGGACAAAGTGGATTCTACCTGCAGGTGAGTAAATGCTGTAAGTTACAATATATGAATTATTGGGGGAATGGTGGTGCAGAGGTCAGAGAAGGTGGGCCTGTGATTGGAAAGTCTCGGGTTCAACTCCTGGTACTGTCAACATCAAAATGTGGATGGAAAATGTGAAACACGCACACCTGCCTCCACCCTCATTTGCCCCACTCTGAGCCCTTGAGCAAGGCCCTTAACCCCCACCATCTGCTCCCTAAACAAGTCTCTCTTAAAAATGAGTTCTCGTGACTCAGTGAGACTACTCACATTCCACTCCTGTTTGGTATCAGTCAGACACCATTGCACGACTACAACTGGTCCAGAACGCAGCAGCTCGATTTTTAACCAGTACAGACAAAACAGAGCACATTACACCAGTCTTGACCTCCCTGCACTGGTTCATCTTCGAATCCAGTTCAAAATTCTCCTGTATGTCTACAAATCACTGAACAGTCCCCACCCCCCATCTCTGTTCTCTGAGGTCAGCAGACCAGTTACTTCTCACAGTTCCACTCGTCTTAAGGTCAGAGGAGACAGGGCCTTCTCTGTAGCAGGACCAAGACTCTGGAATGAGTTACCTCTGCTCGTCAGACAGACCCCCTCCCTCTCAGTTTTCAAATCCCGTTTAAAGACTCACTACTATTCAGTAGCTTTCAACACCAGATGATCTGTGTTTGAACCTGTTTGCTTCACACAGGTTGGTCGTTATATTTATTATCTGCAACGTTTTTATCTCTAAATTCCGTTTTTTTACTTCACTGTGTGTGTTGCCTGTTGTTTGTTTGTTTGTACAGCACTTTGTTTGGCCTTGTCGCTATTTTAAGTGCTCTATAAATAAAATGGCATGGTATGGGTATCTGTATAAATAAAGGGTAAATGAAAAAAAGAAATTAAATTATGTGACAGATATTTTCAACCTTCATTAAAACATGTTGTACATTTATTCTTCCAGGTTCAGCTGACAGATGTGCCTGGAGCTGCAGAGCTGCTCGCTGGTTGACTGGACACCAACAGAACATCTGGAGTTGGACATTTCTTTTGACAAAGACTTTACAGATACACAGATGAAACTCCTCCAGAATTTTAACTTTTCAAACATGCTTCCAGCCTTGGTAGATGAATTTGTTGCAAAGAAGATGCAGCGCTGCCATAAACACAAACACTGCATTTTAAAGATATTAAGGTAAGTACATACACAACACATCAAGAGCACTGTATGAAGCTAGGGAGAAAATAACAATCTTAATTGTTGTTGTTTTTTACAAACCGGATTCCAAAATAGTTGGGACACTAAACAAATTTTGAATAAAAACTGAATGCAATGATGTGGAGGTGCCAACATCTAATACAGTATTTTATTCAGAATAGAACACAAATCACAGATCAAAAGTTTAAACTGAGAGAATGTATCATTTTAAGTGAAAAATATGTTGTTTCAAGATTTCATGGCGTCAACAAATCCCAAAAAAGTTGGGACACTAAAAAAATTGTGAATAAAAACTGAATGCAATGATGTGGAGGTGCCAACATCTAGTATTTTATTCAGAATAGAACACAAATCACAGATAAAAAAGTTTAATCTGAGAGAATGTATCATTTTGAGGGAAAAATATGTTGTTTCAAAATTTCGTGGCATCAACAAATCCCCAAAAAAGTTGGGACAAGTCCATTTTTACCACTGTGTGGCATCCTCACTTCTTCTTACAACACTCAACAGACGTCTGGGGACAGAGGAGACCAGTTTCTCAAGTTTAGAAATAGGAATGCTCTCCCATTCATGTCTAATACAGGCCTCTAACTGTTCAATCGTCTTGGGCCTTCTTTGTCACACCTTCCTCTTTATGATGCACCAAATGTTCTCTATAGGTGAAAGATCTGGACTGCAGGCTGGACATTTCAGTACCGGATCCTTCTCCTACGTAGCCATGATGTTGTGATTGCTGCAGAATGTGGTCTGGCATTATCTTGTTGAAAAATGCAGGGTCTTCCCTGAAAGAGATGACGTCTAGATGGAGCATATGTTGTTCTAGAACCTGAACATAGTTCTCTGCATTAATGGTGCCTTTCCAGACATGCAAGCTGCCCATGCCACAAGCGCTCATGCAACCCCATACCATCAGTGATGCAGGCTTCTGAACGGAGCGTTGATAACAACTTGGGCTATCCTTGTCCTCTCTGGTCCGGATGACATGGCGTCCCAGTGTTCCATAAAGAACTTCAAATCGTGACTCATCTGACCACAGAACAGTCTTCCATTTTGCCACACTCCATTTTAAATGACCCCTGGCCCAGTGCAAACGTCTGAGCTTGTGGAGCTTGCTTAGAAATGGCTTCCTCTTTGCACTGTAGAGTTTCAGCTGGCAACGGCAGATGGCACGGTGGATTGTGTTCACTGACAATGCTTTCTGGAAGTATTCCTGAGCCCATTCTGTTATTTCCTTGACAGTGGCATTCCTGTTTGAGGTGCAGTGACGTTTAAGGGCCCGGAGATCACGAGCATCCAGTAGAGTTTTACGGCCTTGACCCTTACGCACAGCGATTGTTCCAGATTCTCTGAATCTTTTGATGATGTTATGCACGGTTGATGATGATAACTTAAAAGTCTTTGCTATTATACGCTGGGTAACACCATTCTGGTATTGCTGCACCATCTTTCTGCTCAACAATGGTGGAATTGGTGATCCTCTTACCATCTTGGCTTCTGAGAGACACTGACACTCTGAGAAGCTCTTTTTATACCCAATCATGTTGTCAATTGACCTAATTAGTGTTAATTGGTCTTCCAGATGTTCGTTATATGCTCAATTTCCTTTTTCCAGCCACTTATTGCTACTTGTCCCAACTTTTTTGGGATTTGTTGACACTGTGAAATTTTGAATAACATATTTTTCCTTTAAAATGTTACATTTACTCAGATTAAACTTTTGATCTGTCATCTACAGGTAGTCCCCGATTTACGAGCGAGATCCGTTACAACGAGGCGCTCGTAAACCGGAAATCTCGTAATTTGGAACGGCCGCCATTTCTCTCGTAAATCCGGAAATCCGCTCGTAAATTGGAACGGTTTTCGCTAGCGCGACTAAAAACACTCTATTTTCATCTAAAAACTACTTTTGAGTGCATAAAAATGATCGGAAACGTGTGTTTATATGCTTAACTAACTAACTGTAGTGAAAAAACACATGAAAACTCAGTATTTTTTTCGTTTTTTCCAAAAATTCGCAGCTCGTAAGTCTGGAACCTCGCAGATCAGAGCGCTCGTAAATCGGGGACTACCTGTATGTTCTATTACGAATAAAATATTGACATTTGCCATCTTCCACATCATTGCATTCAGTTTTTATTCACAATTTGTTTAGTGTCCCAACTTTTTTGGAATCCGGTTTGTAGTATTATTTTCATTCATTCATTCAACCTTTATCTTTATTATCTTGTAATGCTCTTTGGACAATGCAAGTTGTTGCTGGAAGGTCCTATTTAAATAAAGTTTTTTATTGTTATTCCTGTTAACAATGTCTTTCTGTATCGTGCCTTCTTCCAAAGACTTTTTGTATAAAACTTGTGTGCTGATGAAATGAAAATGAAGGTGTTAGTAACATTGTACAATGATCTGACAGGATAAATGCTAACTCAGGGTGTCATACAGCTGTTACACTGCTAGTAAGGGTGTCATACAGCTGTTGAACTCTAGTAAGGGTGTCATACAACTGTTATTGTTATTATGACATACACAATTGAAAAAAGTACCGGTACTTTGTCCAAAAAAGCAGATGCAGCATTTTCGATTTCCGTCCCCACCAACTTTCAACACAAAGTTACTCCCTTGGTATATGGAGCTGCAAAACATGCTAAACTCTGTTTTACTGCATTATCAACTTGTGGCCCATGGCCCACTGCAAGTCTGTTGGAAGGGGCTTCCCCAGCCAGTAGGTGGGATATTATGAAACTAAAATATCAAATTATTAATGACATTTATACGGAAGCGCATTGCATTCAACCATGAAAATATTTTTTTGGAGCTTATGTAGTAAAAACGTGATAATTATGTAGTAAAAACGTGATAATTATGTAGTAAAAACGTGATACTAAGTAGTAATAACGTGATACTATGTAGTAAAAACGTGATACTATGTAGTAAAAACGTGATAATTATGTAGTAAAAACGTGATACTAAGTAGTAATAACGTGATACTATGTAGTAAAAACGTGATACTATGTAGTAAAAACGTGATAATTATGTAGTAAAAACGTGATACTAAGTAGTAAAAACGTGATACTATGTAGTGAAAACGTGATACTTATGTAGTTTTAAAATGCGATACTAATTCAGGAGGAGCGTTTCCTTTAAATAGAGTAGACCTGCTGATTTCCACATATGTCAGATAGGACAATGGTTAAGACCACTGCCTTTCATGCAGACGACCCAGGTTCGAGTCCAACCTTGTCTGACTGATTTTTTTTTCTTTTCTTCTTTGGATTATTTATATAATAATATTTATGCTGAAAATACTTTGCTTATCAGCGTGATTGGGGTGTAATGTGGTTAAGTGACGTCTTAATTTATTAGGCTTCATGCTGTCCGCTGCTAATATTTTAAGACATAACAGACACACCGGTCTTTCCTCATCTCCCACCTTCGTCACAGTGAAGCCAAGCGCTAAATACGCTTCGTCATATTTCCTCGTTTTAGCTTTCTGGGGACCTGCTTTCTCAATATCTTCGTCTGTCTTCGCCTTTCTTTTCATCCCTGTTAAATATTTCTCCATGCTGTATCTTCGCTGCACTTTCTAAAACTTCTCATGCGCTGCTGTGCTGTGGCTTCTTACTCTGTGAAAAAACTATTCTGCGCGCTCAGTCTGACAATAACAGCGCCACTGCCCCTACTGGCGCGGATGTGTAATTACACTTACCATTTCATACAGTTCAATATTATTAAAATGTAAACACTCAACAACACAGCAACATGAACAGATCAGCAGCAACTTCGTGATTATTCACAGCAATGATTACCCTTAGTTGACCTACATGTTTACAAGCGTACTGCTTCTTGGGAGACCTTCACAAGATGTTCCTGCCCGCCAATCGGATGTGGGCCCCATATGGAATATGGATTCCATATCCACAGATCAGTTGCTGCTGATCTGTTCATGTTGCTGTGTTCGTTCGTGCTCACCTGCTAGCTCATACAAACTCATGATTGTACTGCTATTCATGTGATGTTTCTGTGCTGTTAGTGCCTATTGTATTTTAAGGAAATTTTAACTTAGTTCATCTTATATGTTACAGTTTTTCTATTACATTTTATTGTTTTATGTAATTGGGACCCTGTGTACATAATCTCGCTGCACTGCACACATCCCATTGCGAACAACAATAAAGAATTTCTGTGTGTGACATTACACGAAATAGTCCAATTACAGTTACTAACACCTCAGAGCAACAACATAACAGGTCAAAGTTAAAGAAATACACCAAACTGTTGACAAATCTCTGCATTTTATTGAGTGTCCATCACTCTACAAACAACTTAAAACATGACAGACAATTGTCCTATTCTACAAAACTACAGCACTGTGGAAACAACATCGCTTTGTAATAAAGGAACACAACAGGTTTTTTTCCAAAAAAAAAAAAAAAAAACCCAAAGGAGTTCTGTAAACAAATTTTAAGCCCTAAAGCTGAAGTCTTTCAACTGCTTCAACTTGCATAAAACGAAATTAAAAAAACAACACTCCCTGTTAGCTTATTTGTACATGCATTTATTGTAAAAATATAAACTATTTTCAGTCTTTTGCCATTACTTTTGATAGGTTTGTTGTTGAGTGTTTACATTTTAATAATACTGTATTGAACTGTATGAAATGGTAAGTGTAATTACACATCCGCGCCAGTAGGGGCAGTGGCGCTGTTATTGTCAGACTGAGCGCACAGAATAGTTTTTTCACAGAGTAAGAAGCCACAGCAGCGCATGAGAAGTTTTAGAAAGTGCAGTGAAGATACAGCATGGAGAAATATTTAACAGGGATGAAAAGAAAGGCGAAGACAGACGAAGATATTGAGAAAGCAGGTCCCCAGAAAGCTAAAACGAGGAAATATGACGAAGCGTATTTAGCGCTTGGCTTCACTGTGACGAAGGTGGGAGATGAGGAAAGACCGGTGTGTCTGTTATGTCTTAAAATATTAGCAGCGGACAGCATGAAGCCTAATAAATTAAGACGTCACTTAACCACATTACACCCCAATCACGCTGATAAGCAAAGTATTTTCAGCATAAATATTATTATATAAATAATCCAAAGAAGAAAAAAAAAAATCAGTCAGACCAGGTTGGACTCGAACCTGGGTCGTCTGCGTGAAAGGCAGTGGTCTTAACCATTGTCCTATCTGACATATGTGGAAATCTGCAGGTCTACTCTATTTAAAGGAAACGCTCCTCCTGAATTAGTATCGCATTTTAAAACTACATAAGTATCACGTTTTCACTACATAATTATCACGTTTTAACTACATAATTATCACGTTTTCACTACATAGTATCACGTTTTTACTACTTAGTATCACGTTTTTACTACATAATTATCACGTTTTTACTACATAGTATCACGTTTTTACTACATAGTATCACGTTATTACTACTTAGTATCACGTTTTTACTACATAATTATCACGTTTTTACTACATAATTATCACGTTTTTACTACATAAGCTCCAAAAAAATATTTTCATGGTTGAATGCAATGCGCTTCCGTACATTTATAGGTTTTTTATATATATAATTTAGGGCAAAATAAAAGGCTGGATTTATGTAAAGAAAAAAATATATATATATTTTTTTAATAAATTTGATAAAAATTCAAACACAAGTATGGAGGCTTTTTGATTGTGGAAACAATTCATAAAGTATCCTATTATGAAGTAATAAAACAAAGTTAAAAATTAGTCCAGTTTGTTGCATACTTAATGGAATTTTAAAATTAAAATAAATATTTGAATTAAATTTTACTTTGTTTTATTCTGTATTTTTTATTGTTATCAAATCGATACATCATATTTCTGCACAACAACTTGCCTTAAAAGTATTCCATATGGTGGATTTGAGAAAAAAATATCTCACCATGGGAGTGAACTAGGGATGCTCGATATTGACTTTTTTGCCGATATTCGATATGCCGATATTGTTTAACACTTAATTTCCGATTACGATATTAACCGATATTACAAACCGATATTAAGGTGAAATTATATATCTCCTGTCAGGGACATTTGACGTCTGCTTTATTGTGTTGCCCCACTGGATACATTCCATAGGCAAACAGTCTGTAGAAAATAAGAACCATTTCAACTGAAGTTATGGAAAAACTACCCACTATAGCTAGGACAAATTTGACTTAACAAATAAAATTAAACATTGTAGCTGTAAAAGTGCTTGGAACATGTAATGTCAACTAAAATAACAAGTAAAATGTACAGCCTACTATAATTTTTCATTGTTAAATAAAATGTGGCTGGCAACAATAACATTTTGAAGATTGCACATTTCTATGAGGTACAAACAACACTTGAGAAATGAGGTAAACTGCAAAGAAAAGAAACAAAAGTGCACAAATAAGTGTTATTTTATCGGGCTTTTGTTATCGGAAGAGAAACCGATACCGATATGTAGAGATTTTACATTTTTATGCCAATATCGGCCCGATAATATCGGTAGGCCGATATTATCGGACATCCCTAGAGTGAACTAAACAAAGTGGCTAACAAAGTACTAGCATGATGTAGTCAACATGTTTTAGTCCTTGTGTTAGTACTATCATTCACATGTTGGCAAAATAAATGATCGGAAAACTGTTAAAGCTAGCCATTTATTGTTGTTGGTACAACAACCAATAAACTTCAGCTTTATATTAATTTTGTTCAAAACTTAGAGCCGCTGCAGATAGACTAAATAATTGCATGTGGCTCCAGAGCCGCAGATTGCAGACCCCAGGGCTAGGTTAATAGCTTGCCAAATAATGACCAATACTATGTAGTGTTGCACATCTCTGTGTGATAGATGATTCAATGCGCATCTAGATATAAAAGTACAATTCTATTCAAAAACGATATATTTTAAAAACAGAACAACTCGACACGATTTGATACAGTGTAAGAGTGATACGATTCGATTTGACTTTCGAACATACCTTTTAACCATAGATGACAGCAATAGCAAGTCCTGTTGCTCTTTCCACCGCTGTAATGGGTTTTTTCAGGGGCAAAGGATCATGCTCTCTGTACCTCTTGACTTCTTCATTGGCCTGGTCCCTTACAGATCTAGTTGCTATCCTTACTTCAAAGTTTTATCCCAACAGCTGGTCCAGGGCTGACATTTCCTTTTTTTTTTTTTACACGGAGGTTTATCATCTGAAATAGAAACATTTACCAATGGCGGAACCTTATATCTGGGCTCTAACATATGAATCAAGTCCTGAAATCCTTCCCCCTCCACAATATTGTACGGACATAAGCCCTTAGCGATAAAATTTGTAATTGATGCTGTTATATCAAAGTCAAAGTCAAAGTCAACTTTATTGTCAGAACTGCAATATGTACAGGACATACACAGGACCGAAATTGCGTTTCTCTCAGTCCCTCGGTGCAACAGTAACCATCTAAACACTAAACACTAAAACATTTAATAAACATAAGCATAAAATAGTAAAAAAGTGTAACACTGTCCTGAGTTTTTTCATAATAGTATAAAAGTATGAAAATTTACACCAACACTGAAACACCAAACACCCCTAAAACACCAAACACCCAATGAACATAAGCATAAAATGAAATAATAAAAGTGTAATACTGTCCTGAGTTTTTGCATAGTAGTATGAAAAGTATAAAAACGTAAATCTATAAAATAAACTGAAGTTTCTAGCGTTGACATTTGCAAAGAGTGGCACAGCAGCATATAAGTTGATGTACACAGTATATGTATGAGGTAGTTGATGTTGGTATAGAGGCAAAGTGGCATATGAAGTAAGGCACATAAGGCACATTTGGCATCCTTAGATAAGGCTAGTCAGAGAATGCTGTATATGTATCTGCAGTAGTGTAGATAAAAGTAGTGTAAATGTAAACAGTAGTAATAAATGTAAAGCAGTAGTAATAAATGTAAACAGTATTAATAAATGTAAACAGTGAATGTAAACAGTAGTATGACTATAGGCAGTAATGTAATACAAACATTAGTGCAAATATGAGAAGTAGTGCAAACTGAATGAACACATGACCGAGAGTTTAGTGAATAACCCGTTTGATGACACAGAGTCCAGTGTTAAAAACTTTGTGTTGAGTGGTAATGTGTGAGAAAGTTTTTTGTGTTAAGGCAGTTCAAATGGGAGGGGAGGCAGAGCAGGCAGAGTGTTTAGCATTCTGACTGCCTGATGAACAGAGCTGTCTCTCAGTCTGCTGGTACGAGCCTGGAGACTCCTCAGTCTCCTCCCTGATGGCAGCAGTCTAAAGCGGCTGTGTAGTGGGTGTGTGGGATCACCTGCCATGCAGTGGGCTTTCCGAGTGAGGCGTTTGCTGTGTAAGTCCTGCAGTGAGGGCAAGGAGGTGCCGACGATCTTCTCAGCTGCTCTCACGATGCGCTGGAGGCTCTTGCGGCAGGATGCAGTACATGCACCAAACCACACAGTGATGCAGCTGGTCAGGACACTTTCTATGGCACCTCTGTAGAAGGTGCACATGATGGAGGTTGAAGCTCCAGCCCTTTTCAGCTTGCGGAGAAAGTAGAGGCGCTGGTGAGCCTTCTTCGCCAGTGCTGCAGTGTTCCTGCTCCAGGACAGGTCCTTCGAGACGTGCACTCCCAGGAACTTGGTGCTGTCCACTCTCTCCACTGCGGTGCTGTTGATGGTCAGAGGGGCATGTTGTGCATCCCTCTTCCTGAAGTCCACGACAATCTCCTTTGTCTTCTCCACGTTGAGAGTGAGATTGTTGTGTCCGCACCACAAGGCCAAGCGGCTCACCTCGTTCCTGTAGTCCGTCTCATCGTTGTTGCTGATGAGACCTACCACTGTTGTGTCGTCCGCAAACTTGATGAAGTGGTTGGAGCTGTACGATGGTGTGCAGTCGTGTGTTAGCAGGGTGAATAGAAGGGGGCTCAGCACACATCCTTGTGGGGCCCCTGTGTTCAATGTGATGGTGCTAGATGTGTTACTCCCGATCCGTACTGTCTGTGGTCTCCCGGTCAGGAAGTCTAGCAGCCAGTTACACATTGAGGTGTTCAGCCCCAGACTGTCCAGTTTATGGATGAGCTGTTGGGGGATGATGGTGTTGAATGCCGAGCTGAAGTCGATGAACAGCATTCTAACATAAGAGTCCTTCGTGTCCAGATGTGTGAGAACTGTGTGGAGGGCAGAGGAGATGGCATCGTCATATCCTTAGCTCGTGATGAATTGTGGCTGAGTTGCCCTTAAAATTTAGTTTTAATGTTACCCGTTGCCCTCTGTGTGGCAACTGCATGCTCCTACTCGTTGTTACGGGACTTGAGAAGTTTGCCATACTCCTCTATGTGTTTTCTCGATGCATGTTGGTCAAGGTTTGTAGTGCTACCAGTGTACTTCAGAGATGCTCTGCATAGCTTACAAATGGCGTGGCTTTTGTTAAGTTTTCTGTCCTTCTTGTAAAACCCGAAAATGTTCCAAACTTTAGATTTTTGTCTGGATGATGTCTTGAAAATCTTTTGCGGTGATTCGCCAAAGCTTCTACTATTATCTCATGTGTATGCTCTTTATATAGTTGTGCCCCATTCACGTCATCAGTCTTGGTGAGCTACGGTGCATGCGTGAGAATAGCTTTGCGGGCATTCCCGGCTCTCGCGTTGTTTTAGAGACACACTGTCAATCTATTGCTAGTCTCGCGATACCCGGTCCATGTCTCTTCAACTGATTCATCTCAGGATTTTTGGCTGGTTGCTATTGATTTATATAGCTGCTACTGACACAGTCATATCGATAGCTTATCAGACTGGATATCCAGTCATATGGGTTTATCTTTCACAACCCTAATACTTTGGCAAAAGTTACTATATGAACGAATGTGTACTGAACAAACAGTAACCAACTAAACAAATTGTGTCCTGCAAAAGTAAAGATCTACTGTATTGGTAAAATAAATTAGTGTTCTTTTGCTACTGTTTGACATTTCTGAAAAATAGTAGTTTTATAAGCTTAAATATTAATCCAAAACGTGGCCCTCATTTGGCTAGCTATTATTCTAGCCTTGAGGAAGACTTGTGCACTTTGTCTTCATACTACACATCTGTTAAGTTACTAATTATAGATAACATTTTGACAAACATCATTTCAAAAATGACCAGAATTTATTTGCATATATGTTAATTATTAAACAACTAAGTGCAACATAACACAAATATAAGTGTGATATTAATTCCCGACACAGCTTTACCTAAAGTGAAGCACCTGACATCCCTGAGAGGATTATGACTGTCCTCTGCTATTGCCAGAAATAAATAATTATATCACAGAAGACCTCTTTTCTAATTAATGAGAAAGATGAAATATCACTTAATTTCAAATTTAATTACGAGCCATAATATTTCCTTCATTGGACCGCCTGCTAATGCTGTGCATCTTCCTGTTGCTGATGAATGCGCTGTGTATTACGAACATGAACATTTACGATCCCCTGGACTGCGCATGAAATTTCCCTTGATAGGAAAATTCTGTAGGAGGTGAAGAATGCTGGGAGATACACAAACACAACGCATAAAAAACACAACAGGGGCCTTCTATTGGGACAACAAATGATAAAAAGGTTAATAAACACTTGGTAATGAAAATTAATGACACAAATCATATACTGGCCCTGGCTCACTTTCTCCTGTTTAGTAGCAATGGCTGATAAGCACTCTTTTTAATTACCTATAATGCAACATTGATGTCCTTCAGTGTCAAGCTCTAAAGTTTTCCCTGTGCATATCACTACTGATTAACCTTAAAGGCCATAATAATAATAATAATAATAATAATGGCAAAGGTATTGACTTCTATCCATATGATTATTTTTGCTTATGCAATAAAAATTGCCATTAATTGGGGTAATGAGGCATGGACACTGACTTTTACCACCAACTCAGTTGGTCTCAATCCTAATGGTGATGGGTTTGTTTCATGAAGAAGAACTGGAGTCCCAGCTGGGATCATTGCTCTTGTATGCTCGTTATAGAGTTGTGCCCCATTGTGGAGAAAATAAGGGAAATTGGAAGCACCCTTCATCAGTCTGTGTGTACTGTGAGCATGACAACTTGAAAAATAATCAACACACCTGCTTTCATTTAAGTGGATGGTTGCATCTAGGTGTAAGAAAAGTTCCTATCAGCAATTGGATTGCCACATCAAAATCAAACATGGCTACGACACATGCACACATGCATTCATACACAAATAAATATATATAATGTATGTTGAAGGGGAGTGGTGGCACAGAGGTTATTGAAGGTGGGACTGTGATGGGAAGATCTCCAGTTCAACTTCCTTGACCGACAACATCAGCATGTGGGTGGGAAAGGTGAAACACCCACACCTACCTTCACTCTCATTTGCCCCACTGTGGGCCCTTGAGAAAAGCCCTTAACCTCCACCATCTGCTCCCCTGGGCACCCTAGATGGCAACTCTATGCTCCACACAGCCACCCCAATTTTTTGAGAAAACTATGCTTTTCAGGTTTTATTTTGCTTAGAAATATAGTTGCCTCAAATAATTGTGATTGCCCTTGGGGTGGCCAAATATAACTCTATGGTGGCCAAGGCCACCATTGGCCACCCACTGGCTCAGTTATTGTGCCTGGTCAAAATTGCTCCCTTGTCTCACCAGAAAATTTCGTTTTTTGCTGACTGTAAAAAGCAAACAAGAACAAAGTAAAATAACCATCACTGTTCTTGTACAGAGTATGACTCTAAACAATATCTTACACCAAAAACATTAAGGTCTACATGCATTCACTGTTCAAGTTTAGTCCAGATAAACACTCATCTCGAAAACTACATTCACTGTACAAATCACTCAGTGGCAAGGGACATACCAATTGTTTCACTTCAAAATCTGTTTTGCCAATAGAGTACAGTATCTTTACCATTTATTTCATTACAACTCTAAAAATAAATTACTGAACAAAATAATAAGTAAGATAAATATTTTTTATAAAAATGATCAGCTCTATGAAATAGACCTAAAATGGTCAAAAAAGCAGCCATCTGTCAGAAAGTTTGGAAAACTGTCTTTGTTCAGAACTAATTAAAATCATTAAATTAAAGTCAGGCTCCTTTGAAGCTCAATACAAGAAAATTAATAGTGTCTTAGAACTATTGCACTTCTGAAAATCCTTACATTTTTAATCAGCACAAATTGACATGGATATCGCATTCGACAAGGTTGTAATATGTCAATCAGAGATCAATATATTTAGTCAAATGTACCGTAAAAGAAATTAGTGGCCATAGTGCTATTGAAAACAGATTTTCTCAAGTAATTTACTAATTTAGTAAAAATCCCACAAAGTCTAAAACCTAATTGTTTACCATCAACAGTCTGGAAGTCATCTCTAGTGATTCAGGGAAAACACACACATTACAACTTGCTGATCAAGCACATTTCTTCAAAACAGAGAGAGGGGAAAAAAGAAGCACAGCTGGCTACAATTTGATGATGGATTCTAAAAAATTCACATGATGAATTAGCTAACACATAACATTTCATTCATTGATTCTAATTAATCATGTTGAAGTTTTTGAGGGGGTGTAGTCAGTGATAACGTTGTCCGTTTGATACATTGCACATTTAAGGCCCAGCGTGCGGATCATCCCGTCTCTGGGCTGAAATGGTCTCTGGAACTGTGGTTTGTGTGTTTCACCAAATGAATGTGTCCTCGTTCAGCTCCACAGATGGGATTTCATTTTAATTGACACTCACCCACATCCATTCGTCAACATGACAAGCATGGGGACAGGGATTGTTGAGGTGAGCCCTAAACGTACGCCGCAAGTTATGGAGGTGGAAGTTATTTATTTATGTGAGATTCTGACCATCTTAAAATGTTTATGTTGTCTTTTTCAAGGCTTTGACAGGCGCCAAATAGGTCAATCTGAGCAAGATGGTTCTTGGTGTGTGTGCTATACATTTGTTTGTGTGCAGGTGTTTGCGGGTGCAGGGTGCGTACCCCGGCGATCCATTGATCTCAAGCTTTTGCTGTGAAGTCTGGCCTTTGTCTGCCTGATCTACTTCTCTTGCCGTCCTTCTTTTTGCTGTCATTCCCTGACACACGGCTCTGACAGATCCTGAGTGTTGCTCCGGTGGGAAAATAACACGTATCTCTGACCTCTTGAACTCTTTCTTCTCCAAAAGCCCCAGAGAAAGAATGCTTTAGCTGCCCACACCTTTTCAAATGTCTACCAAGGGACTTGGTTACTGAAACAAGAGGAGCGGAGAGACATTTCTAGACAGGTAGGGATCTTCAGCTGGTGTCAGCTGTGAGTATAGAGCAATGTAGTGAAGGCTTTACAGCATGCACATTTCATGTACTGTGCAGAGAGTCCAAACTAATAGGCAGAGTTGTCATCAGTTCTTTTCCCAGACGCTTCCTATCAGCTCTGTTCAGTGTTAAATCAGATTTTACACAAAGCAGGTTAGTTATTATCTAAGCTGATGCATTCAGTGTTTACTAGATCATGCTTCAAGCCCCAAAACATACTGACATGCAATATATGTATGTACAATTCTTGAGCAAGATATTGAGTTAAATAGAAACAAAACAACACAAATGCCATGTGGTTAATAGATTGTCACATATTGCATCAGAGGCTCAGCTTTCTGTTTGCACAGTATTCGACAAATAGCCATAAACTCCTCACATCGGGCCATTTGGAAGATGAAAAGACATTGGGGGTGGACACAGAAGGGGTCCTGACTGGTAGCGTATTGTCTTCTTTGGATCGGCCCAAGAAAGCAATGTCACAGATCATTCATGCAGCTGTGTTGTATACATTAAGTCGGGAGGGACTGGGATTGGTCATCAATTCTCCGCAGCAACAGAGGGTAGCCTATGGAAAAAGCAGACCCAACACAACCAGGACGATGATGTCATCAGAGCTGAACGTGCATTTCCATAAACCGCCTCCTCTACTGCATATGTGTGCGTTTCGGATTAACACCCATGTCCCATATGTTGCATCATATTCAGGCCATTTTCAGCGGCACAACAGGAATGTTACCTCTGGACTGACGATCTCATGAATGAGCTTATCATCAAGGTTGCAGGTGTGAGGATGTCAATATATTAAATATGCTCTGAGCGAGTACCATATGCTCTACTGATGCTTAATATTGATAAATGTATACGGATGGGCCCTTGACAGTACAGATGTAGTCACACACAAACACCTGCTATACAACACACAAGGTTATGTGTATGTAAGAATGGTAATGGTAAATGGAGCTTATTTATATAGCGCTTTCCAGCCCCCTGTGAGGAGCCCCAAAGCGCTTTACAATACCAACCATCCACCCATTCATACACACATTCATACACCAGTAGTGGTAGCCTGCCTTGCAAGGCGCCATCCAGACCTACTGGGAGCAACTCAGGGTTAAGTGTCTTGCCCAGGGACACAACGACACATGGTGGGCGGATGCGGGATTCGAACCTCCAACCTTTCGATCTGGGGGTCGACTGCCATTACCACTGTGCCACGGCCGCCCACAGAATGTGGCATTGTGGGCGATTCTGAATTGTATCATTGTGGGCAGAATCTTGAGACATTTGAACATGTGTGCAGTTTGGTTTGTGCTGAGTTTACAATTCAGAGTGGAGCCAAACTCAACAGTGATAAAAACTTTGAACGGGGACAAGTGTCTGGGCACACGTTAATAATAAATATGTTAATAAAACAGGTTTTCATCTACTTTGCATACAATTCAATTTTCAATTCAGTTTATTTAAATAGCACCGAGTCACAACAGAAATCATCTCAGGGCACTGAACAGAAACATTCATAAACATAAAAAGTAAGTTAATATTTATCTGAGGAGCAGACTGTTTTGAATTTAACTCCATCACAGAACTCTTATTTTGAGCAAGCAGGCAGGTGACAGTGGGAAGGAAAAACTCCCTCAGGAGGAAGAAACCTTTAGAAGAACCAGACTCAGGACCAGCGGCCATCTGCTTCGACCGTCTGAGTTTGAGAGGACAGGAAGGAGGAACAGATACACAATGGCAGGTCGAAAATCACATGTTTAGATAGAAATAATGTAAAATAATATATTCAATTTTAACAAATAATTTAAGGAAATCAGGTCAGTTTATCCTCCAGTAGTCTAAGCCTATAGCAGCATAACAAGCCAACCCTAAATGTAGGATTCATCAAAAAGGAAAGTCTTAAAACTGGACAATGTGTCAGCCTCATGGATAGAAACTGAAAGTTGGTTCCACAAGAGAGGAGCCTGAGAACTGAAAGATCTTCCTCCTATTCTGCTTTTGGAAACTATAGGAACCACAAGTAAACCTGCAGTCTGAGAGAGAAGTGCTCTGTTGGGAAAATATGGAAGAATAAAATCTAAATTATAAGATGGAGCTAGGTTGTTGAGGGCTTTGTAGGTTAGAAGTAGGGATGCACCGATCCACATTTCTCACTTCCGATCCGATATCGATACTTTATAACTGAGTATCGACCGATACCGATACTTTTCCGATCCGATACTGTTCAGGTATGTGACTCTGTATAATGAAACTTTCTTAACCAAACTATTCATTTTAACATTGTGTGAGATAAACCCAATGAAGACGTTCATGTCTTTCAATAGGGAACCCACTGACTTTAACAGCACACAGGACAGGAGGCAAGTATACCACACACATGCCCTTCTTACTCATGGTGCAGCTGAAAAAAACTAAAAAAAGTCCTAAGCATATGATGGGAAAGACAACACAGCCACTCTCCTTAACCACTAAGAGAGTGGATTTTGTTGTCTTTCCCATAATGCTTAGCATTTTTTTAGTTTTTTCAGCTTTAGCTGGACAAACTATTGTTTATAACTATTGGTTATACTGTAATGGGTAAGACAACAAAACCCACTCTCTTAGTGGTTAAGGGGAGTGTCTGTGTTGTCTTTCCCATCATGCTTAGCGCTTTTTTAGTTTTTTTCAGCTGCACCATGAGTAAGGAGGACATGTGTGTGGTATACTTGCCTCCTGTCCTGTGTGCTGTTAAAGTCAGTGGGTTCCCTATTGTAAGGCTTAAGAGTATCTTCATTAGGTTTAACTCATACCATGTTAAAAAGGGCAGTCACAGAATGTGATTGAACACAAGTGCTCTTTGAAGCTGGTATCGGAAAAATATCGGCAGGTTGGATCCGATATCCGATACTTAAATAATGCTGATATCGGATACCGATACCGATACTGGATCGGATCTGTCCCATCCCTAGTTAGAAGTAAGATTTTAATAATAATAATAATAATTTGTCACATTTGTCATCTGTGTATGTTCCCATACTTGACAGACGAAATTGGTCTTCTGCATTTAACCCAACCACCACCAGGTGGTGCAGCGAGCAGCGTAGTCGCGCTCGGGGAGCTGGAGAATTAGAAATTAGATTTGAATTCAGTTCTGGATTTGACAGGGAGCCAATGGAGAGAAGGTAAAACTGGAGAGATATGATCTCTCCTGCTAACTCCAGTTAAGATACAACAAAGATAGAAGTACTTTCCACACTTGTTGAAGCTGAACAAAACATTTCATGGGACAGGAAACAGAAAAGTAGGCTTCAGTTCATGAGCAGCTAGTGTGAGTTTCAACAAAACTTCCTGAAGAATATTACAAACGTGTCAAGCTTCAGATTTAATCACATTATAGATCGACAGATTCCGAAGGTCTGGGGGATTTAACTTTTGTTAGATATAACAGCAAACGCTTGCGCAAAATGAATTTGTTGACTTAAAAGGGCCTTGATGTGGCCTCCCTAAGTGGAAAACTGCTTTTCGCTTTAAATCTGACACCGCTTAAATTCAGCTTAAATCCCCCGTTAGTAAGTCGTACTAATCTGTTTGAGTAGGTACTTTTCTAGTTCGCGGCGGCCGTGACACAACGTTGTTGTTTTGGCGAGGGGACGGCGGCGGCAGATCTGATTTGTTGCGCCGCATTACGCTGACAGGTTGATTGATTGTTGACAAACCGCTCAACTCGATGCCAGTGTCGCCGCGGTCATCTCCACTCCGCTGCCCGACCGTTCGCCGTTCGTGCGGTGATTTGCTGGAGCTCCGCAGGATGACAGCCATTCCTCATCTCGCACTTTCATTGCCCCATAAAAGGGTCCTCTGTGGTGGTGGCTGCCGCTGTTTACTGCTTATTCTTTGTCATCATTACGTTGTCACAGACAGGATAACCAAAGTGGGAATGAGGGGGAGGGCCGGTGGGCGCTGTGTAACCATAGCTGGGGTCAGGGGTCAGCAAGGCTGCAAGAATCAGCTCATCTGTGGATCCATCTTCATGTATCTAAATCCCAAACGGCAGCGGAGGACTTGCTAACTCAGGGGGGAAGGACACAACCCTCTGCCCTCACGAGCATATCACATCTAAGGTTTTCAGCCACGAGGCAAAGATTTGTTTTTGTTACACAACAAAGCGAAGCGAAACGTGAAATACATCTGCGCTGTCTGGGTCTGTGTTTGCAGCTGAGCTAGGAGTGATTCTAAATGATTTATAAAAAAAAAAAGAGAGATTTAAGCTGAATAAGCTCTCTAAGCTACATGAAGTCTTTGATCTGAAAAATGATTTGCATGCTCTGTGATCACACAGCAAACACCACAGGGGGGGGTGAGGGGGAGTTGCAAGTTTCTAAGCGTCTGGGTATATATTTATTTCTATCTGTTTTGGCGCGTCTGTGTTTTAAAAGGCTCCGACTATTGTGCTGCTCTGCACCTGAAATAGAAAGTTCACCTGTGGTTGAACCTGAGCCGTGCACACGCTTTCAGGTTGTGTGGGTGATGCAGCAGCTTTCATATTTCTCTGACAGTGGGAGATCATCCTTTAGGTCCTGCAGCAGTCTGCTGTGCTACTGGGAGAACAAGAAGGAGGTGGGGGCTCTGATCTCATCGTGCATCGGCTCACTTTGCCGGGAAGGATGATGTAATGCTGTTTGTGAAGTGTGCACTTATCAGATGCGCTCCGGAGAAGAAAGTCATAAGAAGCCATGTAATAATATCAAGTCTGCAAGTTTATGAAGCATCATCTTTACCAAACGCATCCCTCTCTGTCAGTCATCACTGTTTCATATTCTTCTCTTTCATATGCACTATTCTCTACATGCGTTATCAGAGTTAACCTATTTCAGCGAGGGTTAAAAGAAATGTTTTGCGGCATGAGAATTGAAACTCTTACGTATGTGCATGCGAAATAAAAGAGCGTTATTATTTAAAGGAATGCGCATCATTCACCATTTTTCACCATTTTTCACGTTAGAATTTTAGACTAATGTAAGATTAATAAAACAACAAATTTGTTGCTGTTTTAATAAAATCTTAATTAAGTGCAATCTCATGCGATATAACTAAATGTTGCACTTATAGTGAGTGATTCATTCATTCATTCAACCTTTATTTTTACAGGTTAATCCCATTGAGCCTCAGGGACTCATTTACTAGTGATGTGGATGACTCTCAGCTACTACCACTCAAACCATAGCTCAATATCTGTGATGTTAACTGATCTATGGACATATTTGGGTTTGATCAATTTGATTAGCTGTGGTTGCCATCTTCTAATAAATTCACTTCAAAAGTTAAACAGTTGTAGAATTGCATCAAGTGATCACTTTCTGGAAATTTTCATTAAAATTTATTCTGTGGTTCTTAAGATATTTTGCTAACAGACAGACAAGTTATTTTGAAAATTTTTAGTGTTCAAAATTAGTTGGCTGTGGCAGCCATCTTGAAGTTTTGGGTTGATTGTAGTAGTTCATCACATATATATTTTTGTTCATTTATTACTTTTGCGAGCTAAATAAAAATTTCCCGAGTGGTTCATGAAATATTTTGGTAACAATAAGACACAAACACACAGATAGAGGCAAAAACATGATCATCCGCCTTTGCCTTTCTGAATCGCGTTTACATCATTAGCACCTCATTAAGAACATGTTAGGTAGTTTCTTCAGAAGATATAATCATTTGCATCCGGTTCACCTTCAACTGAAATAAATTAATGTGTAAAATATCAAATTAACTGATTGCCTTTTTGAGGGCCCCACAGGAGCACATAGATCCAGATCACCTTCACCCTGCCCGCATTACACAGTCACCTCAAGAAAATCATATGACTCCAGTCCTGTAAAATACTGGGGTGAAAATATTATACTGCACATTTTATGCTGGGCCATTAAAACTATCTTTGTTTTATGTCCTAGGCAGAGATGGACCTTCCCTGATTCACAGCCTTCCGCCCTAAAGTGGAATATCTTTGTTCCTACTCTTGACTCCTCAAGTTTAATTGACCTTTGTGTTCAGTGTATTTCCTTCCTTACTGGTCTAATATATGATACATCATGCAGCATTCTACTCGGAGATATTAAAGTGCTACTGATGCAATGAGGCGAAGCATCACACCTCTCAATAATGACTAGGATGGCATTACCTCATTTCCTCCTTCGCATGCTCTTCAGTTGTGCGCCTGCCATCGTGGCGCTCAGCCCCGTGTCCTGTGTGAGCGCCCCGGAGTTGAAGCATGTGTCTGGAGCTCGAGATGAAGCCAGAGAGCGGGAGATGAGTCAGATGAACACTTGTCAGGTGATGTCATCTCCAGTGAGCACCGATGACCAGCCCCAGCTGTTTTGGTGCACTGAGCCGTGCT
>JBBPBX010004804.1:57526-74764 GCA_038048925.1 Garcialebias charrua
TTGGATGAAGCTGATGGATGTCAGCGAACGGGACACACGTGAACAAACTGCCGGGTATTGATCCTGCAGGGACTGCTTATGTGTCAATGCTTTCCCGCATCTGAATGTTGGATTAAATTCGGGCTTTGCTCATGTCGAAATGGTTATCTCTAATCTGCTGTTTAGGAACGCAGATCAGAAAAATCTGGCTTAACCAATAAATAACTACCGTATTTTCCGCCTGATAGGTTGCACCCTTCTATAGGTCGCTTTGTCCAATTATTGGCAATAAATTGGAAAAATCCATAAACAGGTCTCACCTTCAGTTAGGTCGCACCTACGTCACCGCTGATGTGACGCGTCACCGCTGAGACAACCCGGAAATGTGGTCCGAGTGTTTAGCTCTGCTGCAAATGTCTGCCACAGGAACACACAGCAAGGCTTTAAGAAGATTAACACGGTAAAAACAATTATGTGTTTGCTAAAAATTATAGCTGACATTATAGCACAAGGGTTCCTGAGCTTAACCGTTCCTTAATAAATTCACAAAATGGTCAAATCTGCTGGATTTAAATTGTTTCGCTTTGACGTCTTCCAAACCATCGCGTGTGCTGCGAAAATAAATGATGAATAAATCGAATTTTAGCTCAAACAACTCCAACAGCTAACAGTTTGTAAATGAACACCAAATAATTACTTTCTGTAGGTTTTTAAAAAATCCGCGATGTGGTTTATGAGCTATTTAGACAAATAGTAGCAGGAAAAAAAACGAAGCTAACCGCTACACGTTTACGTCTATAAAACATCAAATTTTATCTCAAATAACTCCAACAGCTAACAGTTTGTATTGAACACCAAATAATTACTTTCTGTAGGTTTAAAGAAAATCCGCGGTGTGGTTTATGAGCTATTTAGACAAATAGTAGCAGGAAAAAATCGGAAGCTAACCGCAATACGTTTACGTCTATAAAACATCGAATTTTATCTCAATAACTCCAACAGCTTACAGTTTGTAAATGAACACCAAATAATTACTTTCTGTAGGTTTCAAGAAAATCTGCGGTGTGGTTTATGAGTTATTTAGACAAATATTAGCCGTTTACGGTAGCTAACCACTAACAAACAACGATGCTAAAATATCAAATTTTAGCTCTAAACATCTCATAAAGCTAGTCAGTTGTAAATGTCCATACAGTGATTACTTTCTGTAAGGTTGATAAAAATCTGTCCTGTGGTTCTTGACTTATCTTGCTAACAAACACAGCTAACAGTAGTTCATACCTCCAGAGCAGGAGGCCGGGCTGCGACAGAGTCAGTCCGACCAGAGGAGGCTTTCTTCGGACACATGAGGTGGGAACGGTTGGTGTACCCTAGCGGACAAAAGTGGTACTGCACCATTTTTTGCCAAAATGAAAAACGGTCATATCTGAGCCAAAAATTTGTCTAAAAATATGGGAAAAAATCCATAAACAAGTCTCACCTCTCTATAGGTTGCAGGACATGCAAATCAGGCAAAAAACTGTGACCTATAGTCCGGAAAATACAGTACATTGTGCAGTATTTAATTAAATTTGTTTTCATTGCTCACCATAGAAACCTACCATTTTCATTTGTCTCATTAGTAGGCTCGTAATGCATGTTATAAAACATACAAATGTATGTAATTATAGGATATTATAACAATGAAAAAAAAAATGAGAAAGGTAATTAGAATTTTCAACTACAGTATTCTGATCTGTTCTGGTTAGAGATTTTTAGTAAAAGTGAACTAAATTTCAAGAAAACTAATCATTTGTAAATCTGACTCGCCAAAAATCATAATTTCCCCGCATTTCTATAAAATTTCTTGTGATGTAAACAACTTGGCCAAGGTGCAAGCGAGCCGGGTGGTCGCTAGGATTGCATAATCTCCACTGATGGAGTTATGATTGGAGGCCGATAAGAGCATGTGAGCCCCGCAGAGAAATTAATACATGCTTCACCTCATCCTTAATCCCACTTCCACTCAACATAAAGCAAATTGCTACTAACAATATGCAAGCAGGCAGGCAGTGGCAACAGCCCAGGCCTGATACAACAGGGACAATGGCATTGTTCTGCAGCTTCTTTCCTTCCTCACTCCCACAACAAATTATAAGTACCCCACTGGGTTTGAAGAGGCCTGTCGGCCTCAATTCCACGAAATTTTACACATCTGAACGTTCCTCTCAGAGGGCTGTGGGAAGAAAAATGTTTCTTCTTTTTTTTGTCTCCAACCTTTTGTCCACGGAGTCCTTGATTGTATTGTAATTGATGGTTCTTTGAGGTTCATATTCTTCGCTCGCTTTCCCATGCTTCTCACCGGCACTGTGTTGATCAGATGGACAGGGCTTGGGAAGGTGCTGTCACAAACAAATGCAAAGCCAATATGACGGCAGAAGTTGCATGAGGACAAGTGCATCTTTCAGACTTGAAAAACGCTGCAGGTTTAGCAAAAGCTAAAAAAAAAAAAACGTTTTGTTTTGCTAAAAATCAATATACAAAGGAAGATATGAAAATATGCATGTGTGCTGTTTTCTTTGTCGTGAAGGTCACTTCAGCTCTCAATGCATCTGAGCAGGTGTGTGTGAGCAGGAGGGGGTTGGGGGGTTCTATAAGGAGCAGACAGATTTGAAGAGTAAGCACAAACAACAAAGACAGATGAGCAAAGGTGGCTTCAGGGTCAGGGTGAATACATTTTTTCATGCATCTATAATAAAATCAAAATCCCATTACACCTGAAGAGGAATGTCTATTTTTGGAAATCTGTAACAACCTTGTTGACCAGAGAGCATTTTCCGTCCCCCTTTAACCTACGATCAGTGTTTTTCCTGGGGTTTGTAACTGTCCCTGTTGACCCTCCATTAAAATTCAGATCTTCTGCGGAAAAGTTATAACCAATTAATATCCTTCCACATCCTTGAATAATATCTGACTTTGTGACTAAAACCATGCTCTGTTTTCCTTAAGTGCTGCTTTGCATGCAGGAAATTGTCCTCCTTTGACCCCTCCTGGATGAATTATGCCTCTTTTCCACCGCTCGGCTCGGCTCGGGTTGGATCGGCTCAGGTCGGCTCAGTTCGGGTCGGGTCACATCTATGTTCTGTTTCCACAGCTTTTTTGTACCCCTTCTGTGGGCGGGGTCCAGAATCCTACTCGTCTTACCACATGGTGGCAGTAGTGTTCCTCAAGCTATTTACTACAGTACTAGCCACCACTAGAAGAAGAACACAATAAAGACTTTGTTTCACATATTATCAATTCTATCAAAAACCACAAAGCTGATATTTTTCAAAAAAATCTAGTGTGATCACAACATGTTCATATACGAAATGTATCCTGTTGGAGTTATTTGAAATAAAATTCAATGTTTTATAGACATAAATGTGTCAACCTACGTCCATTATTTTCTACTTTGTTTCACATATTATCAATTCTATCAAAAACCACAAAGCTGATATTTTTCAAAAAAATCTAGTGTGATCACAACATGTTCATATACGAAATGTATCCTGTTGGAGTTATTTGAAATAAAATTCAATGTTTTATAGACATAAATGTGTCAACCTACGTCCATTATTTTCTACTTTGTTTCACATATTATCAATTCTATCAAAAACCACAAAGCTGATATTTTTCAAAAAAATCTAGTGTGATCACAACATGTTCATATACGAAATGTATCCTGTTGGAGTTATTTGAAATAAAATTCAATGTTTTATAGACATAAATGTGTCAACCTACGTCCATTATTTTCTACTTTGTTTCACATATTATCAATTCTATCAAAAACCACAAAGCTGATATTTTTCAAAAAAATCTAGTGTGATCACAACATGTTCATATACGAAATGTATCCTGTTGGAGTTATTTGAAATAAAATTCGAATTTTTATAATTTATTTTCGTTGTGCAAACACAGGTTTTGGAAAAAGTCAAAGCGAAACTACTTTAAATGCAGCACATTTGACCATACGTGACAATATTAAAGCGTGGTTAAGCTCAGGAGCCCTCGTACTATTAAAGTCAGCTATGAAATATATTTTATATCTGTTCATTGAGCTACATTTAAAGACATAAAGCCGCCCGCGCGCCGCGTGTTGCTCGTGGCGAACCTATTTTTTTAAAATCCTGCAGTTTTGAGCAGTACGTGATTTTATTAAGGACACGTTCAGCTGAAGACCCATCTTTGCTATAAATTTAAAAAATAATAATTGTTTTTACCGTGTTTATCATGTAAAAGTCCTGCAGTGATCGCGTCCCTCGCTTCCGTAAAAACAGCTCTCGTCTCCTCCTCCCTCCTTCCGGAGCGGGTGAGCTCGCCTCAGTACCCCTCTGAAAGCAGCCCGAAAATCTCAGGAAATCTCGCGCGGCTTAGCACGGAATATCCGGTGGAAAAGGATGAAAGGGGGTCTCTGCGACGCACATATGACGTAACATCCGACCCGAGCCGACCGGTGGAAAAGGGGCATAAGACACATTTGAATAAATTTGCCTCGCAGTTGAGTATTTGCATATCTTTTTAAAGGTGTTTTCATCCTGTTTTATCAGTTAACATATTTTGAAGCTTTGTTCTGTAACACGAATTAAAAGCGTTTATTTGCCAAAAAAAAAAAATATATTGCTTGCTGTGCCTTTGGACGTCAACGTTGTGATGATTACAGTTTTTTGGCACTTTTCCCTGGAATGACACCCAACAAAAAGAAGGAGTCTCCACTTTAAGAGACAAAAGAGCTGAGGAAAAATCAAGTGCGTGCATGTGCTGGAGGGATTTACGGCGCCAACGTTGATGGCTTTCTGTACATCATTTCGCCAAGCACTCGCTGAACCCCTTGTTCACATCACTCCTTTGCTCCTTCCCCTCCCTGCTCTCTCTCTCTCTCTCTCTCCCTCTGCCTCTTGCATAATATCTGCTTGGAGCTGTAGTAGCAGCAGTGAGACACTGGCTCCGCCCACATTGAGTTCAACCATTACTGAAAAGCTGTCAGTATTTCATCATCTCTTCTTGTCTTCTACTCAATGACCCCCCCAATCCTTTCTGCAGCTATACCCTCAGCCTCCTCCTGATGGCAGCCCAGTCATGCACTTTTCCTTTTTACACTTTCTCTACCCAGACACATTGTCCTCTTTGACTCTGTGGGAGTGCATGTGCATGCATAACGGCTGGCAGAAGCACCAACTGCCTGCAGCCTCCCTGTGCAACAGTCTGGCACTGGCTTACACCAACACACACACGAGAGAGGAAAAGAAGGAGTGTGTGCGAGGGAGTGGAAGCAGAGAGACTGTAGGGAAACTAAAGAAAACAGGACAAAGAAATGGAGGATATAACATAGACAGGAGGAAGAGGAGGAAGCAATGTATGGGCTGATGAAGTAAGTGAGAAGGATGGAGAGACTCACAATAGGATGCTCTGGCATTTCCAGGGTCCAGTCTCAGGAACAAGTGGAAGTGGGGGAGGGGGTTAAAGTAAGGAAATGGACAGAAAAGAGAAAGGCAAATATAGGGAGTCCTCGATTTCGGCGCTCTCGACCTCGGACTTACGGCATAAATCATAATTAATAAAAATGTGATTTTAATTTTTTTTGTTTTTGTTTAAATTTTCTTTATTTCATGTGTACAGCACTTTGTTGCAGCTGTGGTTGTTTTAAATGACTTTATAAATAAAGTATTATTATTTAAATTATTATTTTTTTATTATTTTTAACCCGAATTACACAACTTCCGGTATTATCCGGTAGTTTCCGGTCGCAATGTTTTTAGCTTCTGTTAGCTCATCAGCCGTACCGTGTTGGTTCAGAGGTTGCTTCGCGCGGACACATTACCTCCAGCTGAATGGGGGCTTTGTGGTTGGATGGATATACGAAGGGAAAAGACGTTGTGGAACGCGTGAAGCATTAGACAGCTTAATGTGACCGGACAACCACCACCTAACATGCTAACGTTAGCTCCACCGGAGACAGGACCCGACAGGCCGCGGAGACGCCTGCTGCAGCCGTTAGCTCGCCTGATGTTTGCCTTTTAGCCTCAGATGTTTAATGGACACCGAACTAACATGCTAAAACACGGAGAAAGCTGCGCTGCCTTTTTGGAGGGACGACACAGAGCTAACAAAGGGCTAACGTGCGCAGCTATGGAGTTGCTAATGCTAATGCGGCGCGGAGCCTGCTGGAAGGAGAAACGGCTCCAAGTAAGTTATTAAATCTTTTTTCCTTCATGAGGGCTCCAAATGTATGGAGTTAACATGCTAACAATCCTTCCTGTAAACAGTTTGGACCGCGTGAAGCAGCACGAAGCTGCGGAGCTCGGACCTGCAAGAGCTAACATGCTAAAAGACGGAGACAGGCTTGACCAGCTCAAAGTAAGAAATTAATATTTTTTATTGATCAAAATGTACCCAGTATATGTTTTTTGATAATTATGTACTACACTGTGTTAGGTGTGTTAGGATAGGCAAAGTGCTTGGTAACTGTACAGTAATGTACATGTACGTGTAGGCTCGGGTGGTCCCCGACTTACGTCAAAATCGGGTTACAAACGGCCCGTAGGTCCGGAACTCGTTCGTAAGTCGCGGGAATTAAATAAGCAGCGAAAGAAAGAAGGGAAACAGAAGACGAGTTATAGATAGATTGTTTTTGCATTTTGCTTTTACTTGTAGGCAAATTTTGATCTGAAGCGCAAAGCACCGTCCTGGCTCTCGGATAAACAGGTGCGGGTGTGTGTCTCTGTTGGACTCATTCGGGTCTAACTGAAGAAACAACGCTCTGTCTGGGAGAAGAGCGTCCCCCTGAGACGGGCAGCGGCAGAGTGGGCTGCAAAGGGCGAAGAAGTGGACGTGTGAGCAGGAAGGAGAGCGGCTCTTAAGTCAGCACCTGTCGCGTGCAGGCCCCCAAAGAGTGTTACATGCATCATGTGTGCGGTTGAGAGGAAAGTGTGGGAGGAAAAAGTGCTGGAATGCAGCCGAATCCCTTGAGGTTAACCCCCCCTTCCCCGTACAACTCCCTCCATACAGACATTTTTACATAGTGAGGGATAGCGTCGCCCGCTTTCATCCAAACGGTACAACTCTTCATCTCTCTTATATAATGCTGTGATTTCTATACTTCACGCCGGTTCAAGAGAAATACACAAAGTACACATGTACAAAGAGGTGTTAGACGTGCACAGGATGAAAGGCGCTGGACCATCTCCAGTAGAAGATTATATCACTTCCCTGTTGCTTTGTATCTCAGTGCAGGGAAATCCAGCAGAACCCCCCACCGTGCCAACACTTCCTTTGCCTCTTTGCCTTTGCGCCACCATCAACTGGATTTTACACACTTATAATCCAACGGCAACAACACATCTTCATGTCCTGGGAAGTGTTTATTTGCTGAGGGTACGTCTGTCACTGTCTGCTTCCATGTACTGCAGCAGCACCGTGGAGAGTTTTGAAGCTTAAATGTCTCTTTTAAATTGAACTAAAGAGTGACTTTTTAAAATTTGTTCAGGTCTATTTTTTTGTTGTTGTAGTTTTAACTTGCTGCCGTTAAACTCAAGTGAGCATTCATAAATCTTTTTTTTTATGATGCGGAAGTGTGCAGTAACGTGGCGGAGCTGCAACGGCAGTAAAACCATTTGATCCCAAAATGATACGTATCGTTTTCAGACATCGGTCCTCGTAAACGCTTAAGGATCCCCCAATAAAAAGCATTAAAGTGAGCCGTCTGGGCACTTTCACTGCGCTGTGACCTCCTGCCGTGACCTCTGACCTGTGGAGTGTACGCACAATGGGAAGCAATGAAACACCGGGGAAACAGTAAAAGACGTGGAACTCCCCCGGTGTCTGTAACTTTATGTGTTGGGGAGAGAATCGGAGAAGAAAGTGTTGAAGAACAATGCAAAGGAGAGGAAAAGAGAGTGGGAGCAGAGGAGGTGATGGTTATGAAAACGGTGTAATGAACACCAAGGTCTCATTCACATACACACTCTCATACAAAGCCTACTTTTACACTCCTTTGACCAAAGCGACAAATTTGAGATCCCAAAAGCAATTATTAAGCTAAATTACAATTCTTGTGGGAACGTTATGGAAATGAGCTTCCATGTTTCTGTGCCAGCAGACAGAGAGGAGCACAGAATCAAGGGGAAAAGTCTTGGGGACGTTATGACAGCTGACAGAGTTGACACTGAACATGTGATGAACCTTCCGTCTGTGACAGCAGTAACCCCCCCTCTCTATTCCCACCTGTGCTCCCCTTGAATCTCTTTGCTATAAAGTATAGACGTCGTCCTGTCTGACTGACAGAGACGCTTGTGATGTGAAATCTGCAGGCGTCTAGAATAGAAAACACAGGTTGATCTGGAGTCAACAAGCCGTTAATCCCGCCCGGCGAACACACAGATGTGCAGTGAAACAACACAATCTAATCACGTCTCTCAGCCATGAAATGCGGTCAGATGCCATAACAATATGTGACATCAAAGCCTATACTGCTGTAAGCTCACTGGCATTGAATAACCTCTTAGATTAGTGCCGTAAATCAAGGCGGCCCACGTCATAAATGCGGCCAGACAGTGAGAGCCAGTGTTGGGCTTGACCTGGCTGACCCCTAGAAGGTTCAATTAGTTACCCGGTTGGTTAGCTTTTGTTTGTCTCATGGAGTGTTTATTGAGCACTAGCGCTTTGTTTTAGATGGTGGTTTCTGATTTTAAGAGGAAAGAGGAGTTGTGTGAATAGGAGCAGCTGTCTGGGGCATGGTTGGGCGTATAGGTTTGTCAATGGGTCAACCTTATCTATGTGTCCCCAGACCTCAAACAACTAAGATGTTCTTAAATGTCACTACGATGGTACATCAAAAATAAGTCTGTGAGTTTAGAATGTTATTAGCTCGTGTGATTGTTGATAAATGTGAATGTTGGCTCCACTGAGGTGTCCTAATGGCTCACATGTCATAGTATTCTTGCCACAACAACTAAAGCTAATGGCTACATACCGTATTTTCTGCCTGAAATGTTGCACCGTTATATAGATCGCTTTGTCCAATTATTGGCAATAATTTGGAAAAATCCATAATCGGGTCGCACCTTTATTTAGGTCGCATCTATTATGCGTCACCGCTACGCGACGCGTCAGCGCCTCATTTGCCCTGCTGAAAATGGCAGCCACCGAAGCATGCACGGAAGGACTTTTAACAAGATTAACATGGTAAAAACAATTCTTTGTCTGCTGAAAATTATAGCAAAGATGTGTCTTAGCTTAACCGTTCCTTAATAAATTCACGTCATGGTCAAATTTTCTGTGTGGTTTATAAGCTATTTGTTAAAAAGTACAAGGAAAAAAACCGAAGCTAGCCGCGACACATTAACGTCTATAAAACATCAAATTTTATCTCAAATAACTCCAACAGCTTATAGTTTGTAAATGAACACCAAATAATTACATTCTGGAAGTTTGAAAAAAATCTGGCGTGTGGTTTATGAGCTATTTGCTCAACAAGGAAAAATCAACGAAGCTAGCCGCAACACATTAACGTCTATAAAACATCGAAATTCATCTCAAATAACTCCCAACAGCTTACAGTTAGTAAATGAACACCAAATAATTACATTCTGGAAGTTTGAAAAAAATCTGGCGTGTGGTTTATGAGCTATTTGCTCAAACGTACCGGTACAAGGAAAAACAACTAAGCTAATGCTAACCGCTAGCTCCACATCTACGAAGCTAAAACAGCAATTTTTATCTCAAACATCTCATACAGCTAACAGTTTGTAAATGTCCACCCAGTATTACTTTCTGTAAGTTTCAAAAAATCTGTCCTGTGTTTCAGTAGTTCATACCTCCGAGCAGGAGGCCGGGCTGCGACAGAGTGAATCCGACCAGAGGAGGCTGCCGGTCGGACACATGAGTTGGAAACAGTCGGTGGACTCTCTGGAAGTGTCATACCTCCAGAGCAGGAGGCCGGGCTGCGACAGAGTCAATCCGACCAGAGGAGGCTCTCGTCTGACACATGAGGTGGGAACGGTTGGGGTACACTAGCGGATAAAAGTGGTACTGCACCATTTTTGGCCTAAATTAAAAACGGTTATATCTGAGCCAAAAATTGGTCTAAAAACATGAGGGAAAAATCCATAAACAAGTCTCACCTCTCTATTAGTCGCAGGGCATGCAAATTAGGCAAAATACTGTGACCTATAGTCCGGAAAATACGGTAATTCATACAAATATTAAAAGTATTCTTTGTAAATAACTATTGCAAAATTGATGACAGCTTAAATGTTTGAAAACTGAAAATTGGTGCTAATCCATGGACTCGAGTTTGGTTCTTGAGCTAAAGGCTAATCCAAGTGGGGCCTGGACAAAAAGGACTGTTGCTGTCTTAAAGTAACTCCAATCTCAAAATTTTTATTGCAATTCATGCACATCTCCTTTAAAACTTTGCACTACAATCAATTTTAAATAACATTGTTATTCAAGCAAAAACATCCCAATACCCATACGGAAAAGATATATATAAATTTTATAAAGTTTTTATATGTTCTGTTTGAAACTTATATTTTTTGTATAATGCATTGAAACCAGGTACAAGATCCTTAGTAAATTTGTATAAAATGAAACATATATAATTTGTATACTTATAAGAACAATATATGACAGTAATTTCACATAAAATATACTTAGTAGGAAAATGTACTATTAAACTTATATGAGTAGGGCAATCACCCATGAAACAAAAATAGAAAATGTACAGGTACTGATGTCACAAATGTGAGACATACATAGACTGCAACCCAATCCAAAATTAAAATCACTGGGTAAACACACGTTAACAAAAACACAATTTTAACACATACTGACAACTAAATTTTGGGCCAACTTTAGTAATTTTGTAAAATATAATAATTTAATGGAAGTATTTAATCTTGCATACATAAAATGACAACGTATTCCATTATTTTGTAGCAATACTTTTAATTCCGCACACAATCAAATGGAACTTAAATAGTAAATGGAGCTTATTTATATAGCACTTTCCAGCCCCATATGAGGGACCCCAAAGCGCTTTACAATACCAACCATCCACCCATTCATACACACATTCATACACCAGTAGCGGTAGACTGCCATGCAAGGCGCCTTCCAGTCCTACCGGGAGCAACTTGGGGTTAAGTGTCTTGCCCAGGGACACAACGACACATGGTGTGGGGAACCGGGATTCGAACCTCCAACCTTCCGATCGGGGGACGACTGCAATTACCACTACGACACGGCCTCCCCATCAACATATTACATAAATTGCACATTATATTTTAGAATAAATGACAATACTTAGTACCGGTAGTCTTTTCACATAACCCCAGTTCATAATACAGATTTTTTTAACCCCTAAATGATTGTTTTGAAAAGGTTCATATACATTATATGTGTATGAATACATATACTGTATGTTGATAACAGGCATTGCAAAATTCTTCACATAACAATAAATGTAAGTTTTTTCAGACGTGTAACCTCATTTGTTACCTAAATAAAATAATTCCTCATCAATCCATAAACCTAAAATTAATTCCATGCTCACATGCAGATTACATTTAATCATTTACAGTAATGTGTGTTCAGTAGCCGACATACAGTCGAGCTGGACAGTGGACATTGTATATACACAGTACATACATGGTGTAACTATCTGAGTTGCATATATAGCTTTGTGAAAGCCAGTGGGAAAGTGGATGGTTGACATAATAGCTCAGTTCAGTTCTGATTAGAGAACATCTGGCCAACTTCTGCACTGTGGAATTACCATATTTTCCAATAGCATATAGACACTGATCACTTGTCTGTATAAAGTGTGACAGTGAAAAAATGTTTCCATCTTTCAGAAGCACAACAGAATTGTGATGGCTTTAAGAATGAGAGCATGGCGAAAACGCTAAAGAGACCTCAATCTACTTCTACGTTATTCTGACAGTGAAGATGAGCTACGAGGCATTGAAAATACAGGTGGTCCTCGACGCCCACGACTTACGACAATTCGGAGTTCCGAACGCATCATAATTAATAAAAATATGAAATTAAATTGAAAGTGGTCACTGCAGCTTCCTTTCCCCTATAGAAAACGTGTGTTGTAGGGAGACGCCAAAGGTATAACTATGGATTATTTAGCACTTCCTCAAGCCCTAATAAATATACAATATATTAATAAACACAACAATAAACATGGTCTTGAGTACACAGTGCACTTTTATTGTCTTAAAAGCATTTCTCAACCTGGACCTGGGCTGTGAATTACTATGGGTATACATTACCAGTAAAAGCACACACAAACTTACCTCAAATTAAAAAAATAATAGTAAAAAAATCTAAACTTTATTCATGTTTCACACCACCTTGAGTTCAAATTAATTTTTACATAGTAAATGTGTTACAATGTAATGCTGATAGTCAACGTGATCAATGAAGCTCCTTGTTCTGTATTGATAATTACATTTCCAAATCATACATGTTCACATCAATTATTACAAACTCATGTATAAATTCAATTTTACTTTTAATTGTTTTAGGTGTGCCAAATTTTATTTTGTTATGTTTGGACATTATAGAGTTTCCGGCAGTTTCCCACAGTTTCCGCCAGTTTCCGGCAGCAGTCAGTTTTTGGCAGTGCCGCCATGTTTTGGCTAGCTTCGGTTGCTCTCCAGCTTCGACAGTCGGACCGTGTCCGCTAAGAGGTTCCTGCGCACGGATACATGAGATGTAGATGAACGGCGGTTGTGCTGAGGGACGGATGGGCGAATGAAAACGACGCTGTTGACCGCGTGAAGCAGCAGACAGCGTCAGCGAGCCGGACCGGAGTAGCAACGAGCTAACATGCTAATAACAAGCCTTGCTGTAGCATGAACGGGTAGATGCTAAGCCCCACCGGGGACACGGAGCCGACAGGCGGCGGCCGGGAGCTCGCATCAATGTCCGACTGGCAGCTCAGATGTTGGATGGACACCGACCTATCATGCTAAAACGCAGAGAACAAGAAACAGCTGCGGATGCCTTTTGGAGGTGCTAATGCTAACAAACGCAGCTAATAGCGGAGCTAAAATGCTAACGAGGTGCGGCCTTTTGGATGGACACAGCGAAGAAACGGCGCAGTAAGTTATTCACTCTTTTTCCCTTCATTATGTATGGAGTTAACATGCTAACAGTCCTTCTTGTAAACAGTTTGGACCGCGTGAAGCAGCACGAAGCTACCTGCAAGAGCTAACATGCAAACAGACGGAGACAGACTTGACCAGCTCAAAGTAAGAAATTTTATTTTTTGATTTACTGTAATTGTCTCTAAATTGTCTCTAAATGTACTGTATGTGTTTTTTTTTATATTTATGTAGGGTACTATGTTAGGATAGGCGAAGTGAACTACATTACAGTACAGTAATGGGCCTTAGAACACGCATTGACACACAGAGCACTTAATGGTTTATTGGCCAAGGAAGCAAGGACACATAAAGGTCTTTTGCAGACACGTGACTTTTTGCACCTCCGGTCGCCATTTTGGGTGTATACCGGTTCATTTAAACAGAGGAAGTCCAGTGCGATACAGAACAATAACATCAGCAAAATGCAAACTAAATATAAAAATGAGCACCAAATTCCTCAAATGAGTTTCTCTCTATAAGGCTTTTGCTCATTTTTATATTTAGTTTGCATTTTGCTGATGTTATTCTGTATCGCATTGTGTTTAACATGGACTTCCTCTGTTTAAATGAACCGGTATACACCCAATATGGCCACCGGAGGTGCAAAAAGACAATAGCCGAGACGTCACCTGCAAAAGACCGAATGTGGATTGCCATACACTACTACCCCACAGTGTAACACCACGGAGCCTAAATGTGGCGGGCAGTACATGTTCTATGGCCTAGAGAAGGGGATCTGTCATTATTTACGTCAGCAATGATGTGCAGATTACTGTAAACATTGATGGTGTCCCACTTTTCAGAAGTAGTGGTGTCCAATTCTGGCCAATACTAGTGAAGTGTGGTAATTGGCCAAATAAGATGAGTGACACAAAAACCAAACAGGCAATGGGGGATAAAATTAACCCTGGGGGTGACTGGATGACATCCCATTAATAAAGATAAAAAGTACTTCTGGTAAGTTTTGATACATTTAAAATGAAATGTATATCTTAATCCAAATATTGTTGAAATGTGTTTTTTTCTCTCTCTTCACTTAAGCCAAACGTTGTGAGTGTGAGAATTACAACCTGACTAGTCAGGCAGAGCAGGATGAGGAGGACCTGGACATGGTGACTAAATCCAAAAGGAGTCGCACTTAAAAAGTAGCTCCGGAGTTTTTTTTAAGCGGTATGTTTGTCATTCTCAAGTGATTTATACATATGTAATCTGCTGACAAAAATTGGGCCTAAAACTTTTTTCACATCAATGTTTGTGAACATTTTTTGCAGGATTAACATCTTCTGATGAAGAAGAGCGTGTCAGAGGTAATGTAGATTTTTTAATTCCGCTTTCAAAAGTAATGACCTTTTTAGTAAGCCCTTTTATTAAAAATGGGCATGCTTATTTTTCTTTAAATCACCTGTGTAGGTGTCCAGCTGCCAAACTATCCAACGCCTCCACAGAACTACTGAACAAAGCTAGTGAGTACTTACGAGGTCACTTTTTGAGTTTGTTTTTTATTTTTATTTTTTATTGCTCCACCCATCCAGTCCTTTAGAGCTGACCAAGAGGGTATCTGTCCGCCCTCTAAAATACCAACACAATTCTGACTGCTCAGATACAGATGAGACTCAGATTCTGACTCAAGCCAAGGTGACATCAATTTTCTTTTATCTATTTAGAGTTCGGTATCATACAAATATACTGACAGTTCTCTCTTTATCATTGCGTACACAGAAGCCAAAAGCTCTCACTGGGAAGGACCCTGCAGAGGAATTCCTCGCCATGTACAGTGATACTCCGCCTTCAGACCTTCAACATGAGGAAAGTCAGACAGTGATTGAATTAAAGCGGCAGATCCAGGAACTGAAAGACGAGAATGCTAAACTGAGGGAGTTGGTTTTTCAAGGTATCACTTCACTCATTTAACAATTACACAGTCAATAAAATTCAAATAATTTAATCTGTTTTTACAAAACTGAACTTTGTAATAAAGAACAATTTTTTTTATCTAATTGGTACAGATCTGCCTGAACTCCTAAAGTCTATGAAGACTGTAATTAATCTAGCTGAACATCCTAAGAGGTACAGTTCAGAACTGAACGCACCACAACTGCCACCTCAAAAAGTTCTCTGCAGTCCAGGCCTGGTCCATCATCTGCAGATTCATTGCCGTCCCTCTCCAGACCTACACCCTCAAGCTCCCCATGTGAGTCGGTCATTCCATCAACAAGGGATATCCTGTCATCTAAGGTGATTGGTTAATAAAGAATGAATAAAAACATTCATCACTATACAGTATTCTAAATGCACCTTTTGCATGTCTCCATTAAACAGGTGGAGATCCATCCTGGGACTGGAGTGACGGTCGAGAAACTGGCTTGGGCCTATGCTACCAATGCAAACTCGGCTACAGTTTTTGTGAGGCATCTGCTCCCAGCAGTCTTTCCTGCGGAGACTCTGCTGGTCAGCAATCTTCGAGTGGGGAAACGAGGCCGAGGAGATGCTCGTCTACCTCTGGACAAAAAAACTGGATGCTATCTACAGTAAGTTTTCAGATTTTATTGTGTCAGAGTGTGACTACAGTACACATTAACAGTTTGGTGTACTGTGTCTGGTTCATTAAGGCCCAGGTATAGCTTTGCTTACAGCCCAACGCCGCTCCCTTCGCACGCGTTAAATGGCACAGCTCTGCATTTTTTCTCGCGTTCATTCTCGCGTTTTCGCTCCAAATTCTTGACGTAATTTGAGAAGCCACAGCGCAGAAACGTTCGCTGATTGATCATTTGCTGACACGCCTACTGAATTGATGACAGGTCGGGGGGAGAAAAAAAAGGCGAGCCGGCTGCTTCAGCGCAGCAGTGTTTTGTGTTTATATCTTATTAAAAGGTTATAAAAAAAATAACAGGGAGCGCTGGTCCTGCAGCCCACAGCACACCAGGAAATCTGCAGAACCTCGCGCAGCTACGTAGGACCCGAGTTTAATTCGCTCGTGACAAATTCATTCATTTCCTCATCATTTCAGTCATGGAGTCAGCGGAGGAGGAAGCGATTACTTGACTTTTGGCAAAAAAACAAAAGAAAAGTCCAGATCAGGGACGAAGAAGAGGAATTTAATACATTTGTGTCACATCCAAAACAGTCCGGCGCCGGGCAGTTTATTGTGCGACAACGCGCCACGCGTACGCAGTCGTAAAATTTGAGCTCTGCGCGTTCGTGCCCTGCGGGGCTACGCTTGTGCCTCGCACTCGAACTGCGTTGAGCGCCGTACGGCCGAACGCCGAGCTATACCTGGGCCTTGACTTTATGAAATGGATTTCTTAGTAGATCTAAAAAAGCTAAGTCTGGTCCTCTGGACATTCAAAAAATAAAACAAAACAAAGCACAAAAAATAGTAGAAACGTTTCGTCTTTCGTCCGAAAGACTTCCTCAGTCTGAGGTGCTGTATTCAGCTCAGTCTTATAAATAGCACCCTCTCACAGTGGATCAACCAGTTGGCTGATCCACTGTGAGAGGGTGCTATTTATAAGACTGAGCTGAATACAGCAACTCAGACTGAGGAAGTCTTTCGGACGAAAGACGAAACGTTTCTACATTTTTTTTATTTTTTTTTTTGCTTTTGTTTTGTTTTTTGAATGTCCAGAGGACCAGACTTAGCTTTTTTAGATTTTTCTACCTGGATTATTGAGCATGCATCAGGGTATTTCTTAGTAGACATATAGAGTGATATAAAATGTTTTAACCCCCACACCTTGATGTAAATAACCTTCTAATGTTGATTTTTCTTGGTTTCTTTCAAATTAACAATTGTACTGATATTCTTTTTCCATGTCCCTTTTGTGTTCATACGTAGGTGCAACTCTTGAGCGGTGGCCTGGGACACAGCCCTCCAGCAGTGGAAGCACGATCAATGGAAAGATCACAGAGCTTCGCGCTAAAAGTAAAAATGTCTAATTGAGATTAAATACATTGTTCTGTGAATTTGTTAGTGTGAAGTGTTGACAGTTTTTAGCTATTTAAAAGGCTTAATTTTTTCATCCCGTTTACCATGTTAGTTACCATGTTACCATTATAAGTTCAAATAAAATTTTGTCAATTT